>VXBL01009547.1:131076-163640 GCA_013400195.1 Aramus guarauna
CGGGAGCGTAGTTGTTTTATTTTTTTTTTTTTTTTTCCTATGTTAGAGAGAAAGTGTCATGTTTCTCTGGCTATAAAATGGCTATGATAAAAAACTCACTCCTCCTCTAATTCAGTATAAATATATTGTCTGGGTTTTCCATTACTAGTAAATAATCCCTTCCATTTTTTCCCCCTTGAAAATCCCACTATATTCAGACACATAAGAAACTTTAAATAAAAGACTGAACTTATGAATATACAAGTTATTTGATGCTCTTGTTTTTGTGCACAGCGATGTTTATAATAAATCTTACAGTCAAATTCAGGCACAAGTACACAAATAATAAGGCATCTTGTTTCTCAAACTTGAGAGAATTGCAGTTATGGCAGAAAAGAAATTCAGTATAGACAACACTCCACACAGAGATCCAATACCTACAATTATTTAGTCTCTTTTCTTTTTTTTTTTTTTTCCTTTTTGTTCCAGTATTCACATGAATCACGTTTTATTTTTATTTAAGCACCATCAGTGATGGTGCCAGATTAGGTTGTAATGCAGACCCCTTCGTTCTTGCATATAAACCAGTGGAATCAAACTTGAGAAGCAAGGGTAAATTTTGCAGAAGTAGAATTAAGAAGAAAAGCTTAACTGGTAAAATTTATGAAATATGAAATAGTATCATCTAGAAAAAAATATTTTATTTGGAGAATTACTTGTAAGATAGATTTGCTCTTGCTCTTAGAATCCTTAATGACTTTCCTTCATTCAGTCTAGTTACAGACCTTAATACAGGCTTAATAACTGAATTATATACCCTTAACTTCTATTACAGAAATACAGATCTACACTACAACACAAATTAACTGACTGTAAATAGAGCTGCATATTTCCTTCAGGAAAATCTTCTTCCACTAGTCATGTTGAGGACGTCTCCACATGATTTTTATTGTAACTCTGTCAAGAAGTTCAAGCAGACAGACTGTACAATTTAGGAAAATGGAATTCAATGAGACAGCTACCACTAATTTAGTAGCCATACATCCTGGTTATAAAAAGGCTTTGGGGGGTGAAAATAACTGACTGGAAAAAAAAAAAAAAAGTGAGGACACAGACCTCAAGGAACTTAATATATATAAAACCAAACAAACAAAAAACCCCACAACAAACAAACTGGAATTTATATGAAAAATATCTACAATCAGTGTTACTATGCTAAAAAACACCAGTCAACTCCCCTAGCTACTCAGGCATTTCAAAAGTGTCAGAAAACTGAAAGTCATTAGTACCTTCTGATCTGCAGTTTCATTTCTGTAATTAAATGTGTTTTCCCAAATGCAACCACTTAATAATTGGTCTGCCTACTACGAAACTTAATTAAAACAAGTATGTAACAAGGAATTACTTACATGAGACTTTGACCAGTAAATGAAGACCTCAGCCACCATGCGGAACAATTCTTCTGCTTCAGGGTTGGGCTCTTTCAGCCATTTTGCCCTAAAATTTGGTAAAAGGGTGGAAATGCGGATGATCCTCACTGGCTTTATGCTTTGAAATTAGTTTTCAGCATTTTACAAGCCAACAAAACCAAGCATGCATGCTTTTAATCCTTTCAGGTAGCAGTGGCTTTTTTATGTCCTGTTTCAAAACTCTTAAAATCTTTTTACATTAATCCTAGGTTTAATCCAACAGATTTGGATTGCACCTTTTTTTGTTGTTTTTTTTGGGGTTTTTGGGGGTTTTTTTTGGTTTTTTGTTTTCTTCTGAAAAAGACTCCAGCTCCTCCTAAAAGTCCTAAAAGCATCAGCTTCAAGATTGGCAGGCTGAGTAAAAGCTACTTCATTCAGAGCTAGGCATATCATGGGTTAAGAGACGGTAGTAATAAACAGGAAGATTTTATGAGATTCATTGACCTGTTCCTCTCCACATACCTGTTATAGTCCACAAATCTAATCAACAAAGGGTAGAAGGCATAGAGGTCCCGTGCCAAAGTGGTGAACTCATCTAGGATGAGCAGTTCAGCCTCCGACATGTCACCTCTGCCTTCTGCTCTTAGATGTTCTTCATCCGATACAACCACTGCTGCTTTTTTCTTTAGCTTATCCATCAGTGGCAGGAAGTGTGTCTTTAAGAGCTGTGGCTTCGCTTTGCTTATGATGGGCTGGGAAAACACTATTTAAGGCAATGAATATTATAATATATACCTAACCACAAGATATAAATAAAAACTTTTACCTTTCCTGAACCTTATTTCTAGGCTATGGAGTAAAATCCTGCCCCCATTGAAATCAGCAGAAGTTTTGCCAAGAATTAAATGTGGTCAGGATTTCACACAGTCAATTCACTTTCTCACTTATAAGGGCAGAAATTACAACTTCACAGACTAAGCTTGCAAGATCATAAAACTTGAAATGCCTCTTTATTGGTATTCCATCGACATATTGGTATTTGCCTGCATAATTTTATTCAGTAATGCAGAAGCTATGGTGTGTATGGGTGGACACATATATAGCTACACAGTGCACACACAAGTTTTCTCAGCCACTGGCTCCTCTTTTGAACCTTGCTTTTTCGCTTGACTAAGTAGAACTAGAAAGTACACTAGATATTTGCAAATCTACTGAAACATCCTGCCTGTATTTCTTATGCGCATTAGGACACTGGAAGGCTTGTGAGTGGACAGAAACAAGACTGATTCAACCATCCGTCAACCAGCCATTTGAGATTTGTTAGTACAAGCTTTTTGCAACTGTATTCATAAAAATGAATAAGTAAATTAGCATCTAGGCCAATTAGTGCAAAACCATTTGTAACATATCCATTAGATTACAAAGAATTTTAGGCAGTTACCGCTTATCCTTAGAGTGCATTACATTACAAACCCTCAAAAGACTAGGAATCCAGTCTGCTACCATGAATGAAATTACTACTACAGTAAGTAGTGAAAAGTCATAGGAAAGCCTAATTGAAAAACTGAATTCACAACAGTGAAGTGACTTTTCCTTACGGATTGTAACATCGAGACATAAACTGGTTTTAAATAAATTTTAAGGTGTTATCACAATGAACTTAATGTAAGAATTACTAAAATGACATATGCATTTCCACATTTCATTGTAATAGATATGTTAGATATACGGCTTCAAAACAATTTTTTAAGGATCCAGCGCTCATACAGAATGACAAGGAACTGTGTAATGCCTGCAAATGGGAACTTGCTATATAATGAAAACAGGCTAAATATCTATAGTCCTTTAATTCAATATACTGCAAAATGTGTATGTGCATATTCTGGGAAAAAAGAAGTAGTCAAATATACCTCTTATATTACTTATTAAGAGATTAAAACATACTGCTTACACTGCTCTTTCTTTATAATTAATATTTCTGGGTCATCAAGATCTGTATTGTTTAAAAACATAAACATACGAGTGTTGTCCTACTCCAGCTTTAACAGGGTAAATACAGAGTAATTCAGTGTATATATACACACACACATTCTGAATACACACATATATGCTTGTTTGTTTACTTATTTATTTATTTTTACATCTTACCTGCTAATCTCTTCATCCATGCTCCTTCATCAATACCAAGGTTGTTATAGATGATTTTCAATATGTTACCCAACAGAGTGTTCATGTGCTCTGATGTCAAGGCTGTGCAACACATTTCAGCCTTGTCAGGGTTGTTTTCTGGCCCATGCTCCCACCAGTGTGACATATAACTACATAGCATAGGCAGTATGACTTCCATGATATGTGGCATTTGCGTGTAACGAATACCAGACTCTGCCAGTTCTACAATTTCTTCCATTAGCTTCACCAAGGAAGGAATATTTGGGCAAACCTCTTCTACACTGGTAGGTAAATTGAGAACTATTGAGAAAAAAAAAAAAATCCAAAAAATCAATAAAGTAAGTCATAGAGGGAAAAAAATTATTTTCAATTGTTATTCCACACAATTTTTGTTTTCCATTTACATCTATGCCCTTCTTATCCAAGGGGAAAAACTCTAAACACAATACTAAAACCCAAGTACTTTCATACCATTGAGTAATAAACTTTTTATATTTAAGCTTCAATAATAAAACTGTCTATAAGAAAAACAATTCCTGTATGGAAGTTTTAACAATGTAATTTAGAATGAATTCAGAGAAATCAGATGCAGTTTGCTATATTCAGAATAAAGCTTAAAATTCGGAATTTCTTCCAACATAAGATTTGCAGTTGAGGAGACAAATTGATACAATGAATCACCTCTCCACAACATGTCAGATGAGACCTGGCATGTTAATAGAAGAAAAAAGACCATTGCCTGGCATGATGAGCAAAGCAGATTCTGAGAAACTGACTTCTGGAGGTGAATTGCTGATTGTAAATGTTTACTTTTCAAGTTATTTGAATTATCAGTTTCTTCCTCTGAAAAGGCACTGCAGTTGCCTTTCTTTTTGGAGGCAGTTTCTTTTATCTACAGGTAAATATCAGTAAGCGAAACTATTAACTCTTGAATGTCTAACATACACATACAATGAGATATACAGATATCTATATATTAAAAATTTAGCCTGCAATTTGTGAATCCAAATGTTTTTACCAACACAGCCTAAGGCTAGTCTTTTTCCAAAAACAGTCTCTTCTCCTATTTAGACCTAAATACATTGTATACAGTCATGGCAGAGTCTCCTTAAAGCTTAATGCGATTTTGGAAAAAAAATGCAATTTCTGTTAAAAATCAATGAAAATACAACTGATTGTCTTTCTAGATGTATTAAAATAGCTAGAATATATATGTTAAGTAAGAAGAATGTTGATATCATCAAGATAAGATACTAGAGCTCTTTGAAGAATTAATCTGGTATGCTCCCTCTTTTAAATATAAAGATGAAGTTATAATATGGATGCCACTATAAACTGGCATCTTATACACTGTCACCTATACATATCTGTGATATAATTCACACTAGCATATATGCAGAGTTTGTACAGTTCTACTGTAACTTCTATTTACCATAGGAACAATAGTGTGTGAGACCTTATTCAACAACTATGTTTTAGCATGAGAAACATCAAGAGTTTCAGAATGGAACAAAAAGTTATATGCAATATAAACATACATAATGTTACTGTAAATTATCTGTACTATCTTATAGTTCAAACATAGAAAAAATAATTTACATGCTACTCTGCAGTGTATTTCCTTTCTAAGGGTATATTATGTACTTAATATAGGCAAAGGTATTTTGTTTCAATTGCAAGTATATATGTTTTAGGGACCCAGTATTGCATATGAAAACTGAGGAACTAAAGTTACTGATTAGAATACATAAGTTAATCGTGATATATGTAATATCTGAGATACTAAAAATGAGCCAAGTCCCTTCAAATAAATTGATTCCAAAGTGGTATTTTGAGAATGGTATCTCAAGAATGGTATCTCAGAATGAAAACATTGGTATCTTTAGAAATGTAAAATAATCGGTTTCACCAGACTTAATCCATTGATTTAGAAAAGAAATACAACAAAGAGATTACAAGAAAATTCTTGCACTATAAAATGTATGCAAAAATACATGTATTAAGGCAAGCAGCATTTATAGTGAAATTGTGTTTTCATAATCATCATGTGAGTATCTGGAAATACCTGCTCTGTCTCTCACATTCTTGGTATTGTAAATTGAGTAGATATTATGTTTGTTCAAATGAGTTTCCAAAAAAGCCACTGGAAAGGCACCTGAGAAAGCAGCCAAGCATTCTCCTAGTGCTGATCGTTGCCTGTAAATTAACAAACATCATTAAGTACACACATCTTTGATAACTGGTTACACCTCAGGGTAGTTGTATACAAGCCTTATTTTTATTCTAAGATGAGCTCATCTCAAAGAGACTACATTATTAGGATCATCAACACAAGAACAGGTAATGGAAATTGAAGTCCAGCAACCCTCTCCTAATATATGAAACAAATGTTCAGACATAAAATGTCAAAGGTGGCCTGCTTAGCTGAGAGCAAATGAGGAACACGCAGGGACAACCCAAAGTCATCGTAACAATGCCTTCTGCTCTATTACTTTCCTCTCAGCTTTACTGAGTTTATAATCTCTACTGTTAAGAAAAAGCTACTGAATAGACCAAGAGACTAAATACAACTATAATTTTATTTGAGTGATATAATTTCCTTTTTCTGAGAGATAGCAATAATCAGACCTTAGCCTAGCATGAAAGTCAAGTTTTTCAGAGTGGAAAATTGCTTCTACTGATCAATAACTTTGAAAGTTTTGCACAAAAACATTGCTCTGATCTCTTCAAATATATGACAACATTTATTTGATAATCAAAATTCCTTAAGTGTGTCAAAATTGTAAAAAGCCTGTCTCTAGGAAGAAGTAAGTGATCCCCTGTCACTTCACTTGGGTCCTTCAAGGAACATTTAAAACTGTAATTTCCAATTCAGTTGATCAGAGCAGATTTTAGATATGTGAGAAATCCTTAGCTGCTGAAGCTGAGCCACAGAGATGAAAGAAATCCAGGAGTCCTATAAACTTCTCAAAAAAAACCCCCAGAAAAACCCCAACCAACCAAAAAAAAACAAACCCAAAACCAAAAACCCCAACAACAAAAAACAAACAAACAAAAAAAGGCCTCCAAACTGATCTTGTGTTCAACAAGATTCATCTTCAGTCTATAATTTATCTCACATTAGGAACTTATATTCTTTCTAGACCTAACTCATTAAACTTGATTTTTTAAATCAACTTAATACCCATTCTTTATCATGTTCACTCCTTCTTCCTTTTTCTCCTTTTCGTTAGGTCTTCATAAGCAAAGCATACATCCATCACATAGCATGCTGCATGCTTTTCACTTGTGATAACGGTTGCAGACAATCACACACACAAATTATCGTTTATGCTGATATATTTCATCTTAACTACAAATCATACATCATTTATTTTCCAAATACCAAAACAAATCAATTTTATATCCCTTATGAAACTAATGAGACTTGGTTTTCCACAGATGTGTATTTTGTTACTTAAAAAGGTTGGTCCCCCACCTTTCTTCAGAATGTTTCCTATGATATTGCCACCAAATAAGCTAGGATATGTCATAGGGATGGTCTGGGACTATACACAGGTTGATTTGCTAGATGGCGTACAGGTATATGAACTTCCTAGATTACTGCTGCCAGCATCTGAAATGTATGAGTTCTGTTTAGCCTTCCCTCAGAACAGTGCTAGTCACTACAGGGTAACTATTCAGTTTTAAGAACTGAATTACCTAGATACCTCTATTTTTTGGCCGCATATGGTTTACACAGACCAAATGTAACTTGCAAGAAGGTTAGCAGATACATGGATGCACAAAAAAGCAATTATAAAGCCTCACTTCCCTGGGTAATTGAGCTAGAAGTAGTGTTGTATGAGTGGCAAATTAAATTAAATTTAGGGTAATAAGAAAGAAATATACATCACAATTAAACAATATATAAGGAAGAATTATAACAATAGTTGAGCTGAATGGCATATTCTTACAATTCCACAGTCGAACCTCAAATCAAGGGATATTTTTTGTAAAGTCAGATAATTTTATTTGTATTTTTTTAAAATTAAGAAATATATTTTGACAAACATATGCAACATTTGAGGTGTATTATAACTTAATACATTCAACTTAACATCTGAGCGCCTTTTTTCTCTCAAGGTATCTTTCCAACAATCTCTTCCTCTATTAATTTCTGCTTATTCATGAAGCTAAAAAAACCCACAATTATCAAAAAAGAAGGAGCACTTTTTCTTCTTACCTCTCTACATAGATACTCTTGCTGGTTCCCAGAGCATATAAACTGGCCAATATTCTGTAACAGGAGACCTGAACATCTTCCACTAAAGAGAAGGAGAAAATGATAGGTATAAAGAGATTTTCTTCTTCACAATACATTTCTGTAGAATTAAAATACATGTCTTTTGACAATAACTGAATTAATAACATTAAGCCATCAAAGGCAACACATGGACATCACTACCTAAATACAAAAAATCTTCTGACCACTGAGTGCCATAGCTTTTACCCAAAACTTCCACTTACTTAAATATGAAGTTACCAGCTAAGACACTAAACACATTTCATTAGTGCACTGACTTTGTGAAATTGATGGCATACCAACTCTTTACAGATAATATCTAATTCCATAATCTGAGAATTTATTCAATAGCTATTTAATAGCTATAAAAAAAATGTATCAATGAATCTTTTCTAGTTTGTAGCACTTAAAGTTTCATGGCAAATCAAACAAAGTGTTGAAAGTAAAAAAAAAAAAAAATTTACAAATGAAACAACACTGTATAAAATACATTACAAAAGAAAGTCAATTCTGTTAAATAGCTATTTAATTCTTCTAATCACAGTTTATATTTTTTAAAATTTAGACACAGGTACCAGTTAATAGCACATACTTAATTTACACTTCAGACTAACAAAGGATTAAAAAAATAAATAATCCTTTAGTCTTTATGAATATTTCACCAAAGCATGTTTTGAAATTATCAGATGTTTCCTTCACAAAAATGTAAGAATAACCTTAACATCTATTTGAAAAAATGCTTTTCCAATGTATTCTGTAGTAACAGAGTAATAATAGTGTCAATACCATCAAGGACAACACTCCCATTCGTTCCATATATATTTTTTCCAGTCTCTCCCACAGCGCTAAGATCTTCCCCCAATATGCCGTGAAAAGTTGGGAGTAAAACAGAGCTAAGACTTAATGGCCTGGGAGAGCCTACAAGATAGTGCATCAAAGCTACATAACCTGGCTCTTTACCATACTGTGATCTTAGTTTGGATCATCTTGGAGTTGAATATTTTTATGTAATAAGAGTAACCTCAGGCACACTGACACACTTTTGTACGTGATCGCACCATGGAGTACTCTGTACATGTAGCAATACTTTAAGGCACAAGCACCAGGTCAAGATGCTCGTCATCAGAGTAGTACAAATAAGGTAATCTTATCAACAAGATGTAAGAGAAGTTGTGCGTAAGAAAAATTAGCCTTTCCAACTATGCTTTAGTCCAAATAAGTAGGCAAAATTCAAATTAATTATTCTTTCTCAGTTTATGCATTCTAAATTGGGTGTTTGACACCAGTGTGATGTATGAGGAATAGCTGATTAAAAATACCAACTTAAGTAATAAAGTATCAAAGGCTAATTACTAAGTTCCAAATGGAATACCAGAGATCAAAAAGTATACAAGGTAAGAACACGTTGATGCCTGAAAAAGTGGTTTATGATGAAGAAGTGATGTATGTCAACCCCACAGGTGACTTTTTCTGCGTATTGTCACAGACTCTTGAATTTTACAGAAATAATTTAATGAGAAAAGTGGATGTTTACATCTCACCACATTCAAATCCATCAATACATCTCCAGATTTTCAAAACCAGTTCTCTTACTGCTATTGTAAATAATAATTTTCCAGATTCTAAAAAGAGAAAAAATGTAATTTGATATTCTTTTTTCTAGGTCCTTCTCTCAGTTATTTCCGTAACTGAGTTAGCAATACAGAGCAGAATTGCCTCCTTTAGTGCAGCCTGGACACAGAATTCCTAAAATATATAAAATTAGTTACTTCTTACAGACTGAAAAATTTTGTCTTGCAGAGACTGGGTTTTGGGAAATAAAGGACACTGAATCTGCCGTAATCAGAATCTCTAGAGAAATCTCATATACAGAGCCTTATACACATTCCCTTCTCCAGTGCCTGAATTGCTCAGGAGCTTCTTCCACTTTTCTTTAGGATCTAAGGTGCACCCACCCGAATTCCCCCCTGATTAAAACTGAGTCAAGGTGCACACAGGACAGAATAACATCATTCTCATAGTATAACCTCATTTATAGACAGAGCAAAGACAAATTAACTTATACAAAGTAACCTTTCCACACAAGAAGAAAGTCACAGTAAATCTATGGTAAAAGAAGCCTTCTGACTGTCTAATCACAGCCACATCTGCTTTAATATTTACACAAAGTGCACTATAACCTGCAGACTGTTCTAGGTGGATTACAGCAACATTTGATTAAATCAATTTTGCCAAAATGACAGAGGATTTGTCCTTCTGTAATAGAACTGAGAGTTTAGGAATGCTTACTACGTGACACTACAGATATGTTAGTGGCATGGCACTTCTAAATAATACATACATATCAAGTCTTCCCCAAACTGGTGCTGTCCAATGTGTTCAAATAATGAAGAAAGCACTGGCAGGAGAGCAACTGTGGTATAATTAATGATTTGTGTAACTCCCTTTGGCTGGTTTCTGCTGTGTGTAAATTGGCCTTGCTTAAGATTTTCCATTGTTTTCTCCAGATCCTCAGCAGCATTGTCCAAAAATGCTCTCAATGCCATCTTAACAGATTCCAGACCAGTTTTCATCACAGTCCTGTATACAGCATTCAAAAAGAACGAAAAAGAATATTCTATTAGACAAGCATGGAATAAAGCCTAATCTTGGCTTATATGAAATAGGTAATAAAGATCTGAAGAAAAATCTTTCATCTTTTGATAGTGTAAAATCTTCTCATAGCACAACTACCTACTGAAAAAG
This sequence comes from Aramus guarauna, assembly GCA_013400195.1. Lineage (NCBI taxonomy): Eukaryota > Metazoa > Chordata > Aves > Gruiformes > Aramidae > Aramus > Aramus guarauna. The sequence goes on from VXBL01009547.1 coordinate 141,664, forward strand.
TGTCTGATAGGTATCCTGCAGAACACAAGGACATTTTATCTGGTTTCCCGTTGAGAAAATAAAGTCTTTTTAAATTTATAAATTAAGTGATTCATTTGCCTTCAGAGGGAAAAAACACCTAACAAAAAAGAAGAAGAATGAGTAAGTCTGCAGTTTAGGACTCTAGGAAGAGAAGATCTCAAGCTAGAACTCAGAAAGTCTTCCCAACTATGACAGTCATAATTCTGTCTCCAGAATAAGGGCATCAGAAAGGAATGAGTAAAAGTAACCAAATCTGTTTAAAATTAATTAAAGGCATTTATTACATAACTATAACATCATAATCAGTCATGTAATGATAATGAGAATTATTACCTTATTTGTTTTAACTAGCTCAATTTCAGAGAACCTTTGTTTAAGGCAAGTATCCATTTAGGCATGTGTGAAATAAATCTGGGTGAAATTCTTTTGTGATTTGAATAACAGTCCAGGGTTTTTGTTTCTTTGCTTGTTTTACAGAAGGAATACATACAGTTTCAATGGCAATATTTTCAAACTTTCACATAACCTCCATGAATCCCTTGATCTTCATCTGGAGCTATTTTTATGTCTCTACCAAGACCTGAATTGGTGACCTCCACCTGTATCTGTACTCCATCTGTATGAATGCATAGAGCATGGACAATTTATAACAAAAAAACCCCAAGATATTGCAACCTAAAGGATTACCATGCAACACTTGAGTCATATTAATCAACCATGATCATGACTCTACCCCATAGCAAATGGAAAGTAAAATTTCTTCATTTAAGCCACTGAGAAAAAGCCACCTGCATGTAATCCAGTCAATTATTTGAGAGTAAATGCAAAGTGAAAAAATTACCATGGAGGTAGTTTAAACCATCATGTGTTGTTTCACAACTGCAAAGATCTAAAAGTCAACTATCAGCACAGATAGTTGACTGTACAGTTAATGAAAAGCAACATTTTACCCTGCAATATTTCAAGATTGTCGCATCCATAAACTTCACAATGGCTCATAAGCATCTCAATTTAACTTAAAAGTACCAATAAATTCAATGTAAAGGGTGTTTTTTTGTCAAATTAAAGCATGAATTAACTTTGCAATGAAGGCACTCTATGAGACAGATTTACTGCATTTCATGTGCACTTAACTCCTGAATATTTTTATTAAACAAAAAGTGTAAGCAAAAGAACAAAATATTTCTAATGTTACTGTGGTTTTGCAATGGTTAAATGATTAAAACCAGATGAACTGAGAGACAGCAGTTCCTGGATGTCATTGATCCAAACTGAAGTTGAAAGTGTAACCCACAAATATTTTTCTGCCAGTCCCTAGTAATTAACTAGTACCTAATGTACTTTGCAATGGGAATTCTTTTCAGTACTATAACTTCTTGAGTTTTGAAATTCTGTAGCCTTACACAGATAGCCCAAATCTGACTGCACATTATTTTCTTAAGTGATTTTCTTTGTACTTTAGAAAATATATTCAGTATTACCTCGCATCCAAGGTCTGGCCCAGTATGTGAAGACAGTTGACTATTGATGTTGCATCATTTCCTAAACAGGGAGGAAAATTATCCACCAATTAAGCTGAGCATACTGTATAGCATACCTCCACTCTGCTAACTGCATCTCTGGTTTTAATGAAAGAGTAAATGACATAGCAGAAGAGCAATTGACCTTCTGCATAATTTTAACATTCAAGTTAAAAAACATGCAGTTTGTTGTCTTAGCCTTGTTTACACAAATGCAGTAACTAGAGGCAGTAAAGCATCTCTCATCAAATAGCTGAGGCAGTCAAGATGGAAGCACTTAAATGTGGGGTTAATTAGAGCTGCAGTGTATTGTCTGGTTTTCATTTAAGTTCTATAAATTTTGCCTTAATTGATTCAAGTTTATCTTAACGTTTATCTTCCCCATCTCAGTAACATAAAAGCTGTTAACTTTCGCAAGCTGCTATTGCAGGAAGAGAACAGTTACATAAAATGTCACCAAAAAGGTTAGCTCCCTGGTGTTACCAATAGGCTGCAGCCATTTATAGCAGGATCAGGTGTGGCCCATACGAGTAACAGTCTCTGACATAATAAACATCTCCCATAATCAATTATTTTCTTCACACTTATGTTTGTAAAAGGAGAACTCACGCATAACATGCCTTGTATGCATATGTACATCTCAAGATGTTGCCAAGTACAAGCAACCTCTAAGTTCACTTTTTAAATCCAGGATAGATTTAGGCTACACAGATTTGACCTACAGCTTATTTAATATATTTATTTTTAAAAAAAATCTAAATCTCTGCAAAAACAAAAATATGTTTTCTTGCTTCTCTATATATTTACAATTTCTCAAAAAAAAAGAAGAAACAAATGCAATGCTTAAGACAGATTTTTGAAAATACCATCATCTGCGTACAGTGTACTATACTTTCTCACTGGTTATTTCACTTGAAAATATAGGCAAACATACAACTAAAATTAGTAACTGTTCCAGTGAAATAGAGATTTTAAAAGATAAATTGCAAGGGAGGAGTGAGAGATTTTTTGCAGCACAGAGAATGTTGTTCTATGCTATCAAATTAGAAGGTATTCTTGTGGCGTTCATCCACAGTAGGTTAAACAAACCTGAACCACGGCTTCCATGGCTGCCCCTAGCCAGGCAGCCTCACCCCCTTTGCACTGGTGGTCATGCAATGATACAGCGAGCAGATGAGAAAGCTGAGGTGGCCTAAAAATATCCTACCAAGTTTTTTGCCAGCCCCTGTTTTTCTTTCTTACTATTTTACTCGGCTGATATGAATGCCCATGCTGATGAAGAAGGGAGTGCTGGACTGTGCTAATGGCAGCAGGGATGGAGGGAAGTACTCAAAGCAACCTGGAATTAGACTGTGGATTAGACTGTCATGAAATAGTTAGTATCTTAACATTCGTTGTGCAGGTGCGTATATGCTGCATGCTACATTGCAGTATAGAGATGCTCACTCCAGTTCCCTGAAAATTTACATTGGCAATGTATTTATACCATGTAGACACATTTCAAGAGCCATGTATTTATCAGGAGTCAGGTACTTCATATGCTGCAACCAGATGGAAGGGTCAGAAATTCATCTAGTTATTCTGAAAACCAGACAAGCTTTAGGCATATTCCTGTAGTAGATACTGCAGTGCGATTGGTTCCAGACTGGGATATCAGAGCAGAATTCAGTCACCATGAGAATTGGAGCCCACTTCAATCTAAACTGATTGACATACCAGAGTTTGGCCAGTTTTATCCATCTAACACTAAAACCAAACTTTCAAAGTTATCATGAAACTTGTTTTCTGCAATGTGTCCTTCAAGCAGGATTTGTTACAGAATCTTAGAAAATCCTATTAACTATGAAAGACAGGTTTAGGGTCAGTGGAAATTCTGTGTCTTGCTTTTGTTCAGTGTCATGAATTTAGTTGGTTTTACTGTGTTTCTAAAACAAAAATCCAGAAAGAGTATATATTATTATTCTACCTTAAAATGCCACAGTTTGAAAACAAAACAAAACAAACAAAAAAACCCAACAACAAACTTTTAAATTGAAGGTTTCAAGAATCCGTTTGCTTCCAACATGAGATCAGAAGTCAATTTCAGAAGGCCATCTTTTTTTTTTTAAACTGAGTTATGAAACTAGTTTTATTACTATTGCCAATGTTTTGCAATGTATACATGTACTTTCATTAAATTAAAAATGTTCCTTTTTTATTAATTAAAAATGTTCTTGATTTTCAGAAGCCTGACAACTCGATGTAAAACACTCTGATGTACAAATGATCGTGCAATGTATAAAATTCCATTACATCATGTTAGAGGAGAAGGTCATAAATACAATTCAATAGGATAAAAACTGAAATAAGAGCTATTCCTTAATGGAACTCTTCACACAACTCAAAATGATAGAGGCTGGACTTATGCAACTACTAACCCACAGGAGTTCAAGAGATTTTAAGACTAAAAGTATCCCAGGAGCTAGTATATTAGGTTCATGGTTGGATCACCGTTCAGCATGTATTACAAATGCAGTTGATCCCATGAACCGCACAACTGAGTTTCTTTAATAATTTGAGGTGCAGTCCTAGTCCTACACATTTTAGAAAGCTGTATCATTATATCAGGAAGGAAGAACTGTTGCTGTGTTGCAAAAGTGCTATGGATATTGATTCCAGGATGCCTCACTGGAAGGACACTTACAAATTCAGGATGTGATTAGGCAAAGAAAGCCTTCTGTTTCTTTTTAGGAACTCCTCTGAATAATTTCTCTAACTTCCCATAATGAATGAGCAAAACCAGGCCTTTCTTATGCAGCTAATTTTTGTTTCAGATTACATGGGTCTGTATTACCGATATGAAGATTTTTTAAAAAAATTCCTTACATACTTACATAGAAAGAATGCCTTACTGAAGATTTAAACAATATAAAAAGTGAATCAAATTAGTCATAAAAATTTGGGTTTTTAAGTTGAGAAAATATAAGTTCACCAAAATTATTCACTAAAAAACTTTCAAATTCAGCCCACTAACAATAATGAAAGTAAATCAATAGTGTCTTACTGATGCACAGCTACAGCTTTCAAACAGTAAATTATTGGGGTCAAAATCTACTTTCACAGTGCTAAGAAATAAAAATTTCATGCTGAATTACAATTCCATAATCTCAGTGACACTCTTAGATATCAAATGTGATTAATTAAGTTCACTCTGGAAGACTTGCATGCTTAATTTTCCATTTTATCAAGACTTATATATACAGCTTAAGCTACATGACTTTTACCAATGACTTTCATATATGTAGCTGTATCTTCAGAAGTACCATTCAAATTCACAATAATACAAAACATCTGTATAGCAAAACCATATAGCATTTTGCTATTTGTTATAGTAAACTCCCCACTATCCATTAAGGTTATTACTGAGCAATTCTTGCTCATTCAAGATGATGTCAAAATGCACAGATAATTTTCTAGGCTCCAGCTGTACTCTGAGGCTGTCCTCATGAGTATTTTCTCCTCTTCTACACAGGACTTGTCTTTGCTGGAGTAAATGCAATTCTTTTGATCAGGTTTTCTAACATGTTGTATTTCACTGTCAAGGTAAGACAAACTGTAAGATGCCTTTGACTTGAGTTAGTAGGTCCACACTAAACGACTATGCTCCAGAGCCTTATGGTGACCTTGTCGTAACTCATGGAAAAACTACAGTACACTTCTGCGTTGGCAAAAAGATTTTGTATTCTGTTAGTTACCGCACACTAGGAAAAGACTTAAAGAACAAACTGTAGCCATAGTGAATACCCAACTGACTTCTTTCCTTCTACCACCTGAACCCAGCCAAACAACAGGAAATAAGCAAGCTGAGATGTGGAAAGGAAAATATCTTTCCTTTAGTACTGAAGAAAGTTACACTGACTTAGATTTTTTTAACTTCAATTGTTACTCATTTTAGAAAAAAAGTCCAAAAACAAAGTCACACAATAATGAAACAATTTGCAAAATTTTAATAGTATACCTGAGCTAGTTCATTCTTTGAAGAAACAACCTAGGGTTTAAACCAGAGCTTATATGTACACTTGTGACATAGTCCACCCTTCAGAAAAAGCTGCAACAATGCCACACAGCTGCAGAAATAACTCCATTCCTCGTATGAACTTTTGGCTTTAAAGGCAAATCCACTCAGCTCATCTCTAAACATATTTAAAAGCGATATCCAAAATAACTTCCGATCTTTCTTCTCAGTTTAATGGTTTTCATAATGGTCTGTAAGCTTTTGAAACACCACACTGCTACAGCAAGTGAGTTCCTTCCCTTCAAATCGAATAAAATTTGTAGGAATTCAGTTAGATGCATGTTATCTTAATGAAATTCTAAGTCACTAGCTAATTTCCCAGTTAGGTAAGTTCATGGATGCTGAAGCTTGCAATGCATCCATCGCAGAAACTATATATGCATAGGATGTACTATTTCAACTATCCTATCATTGTGGCATAAGAAAAAATTGCAGAGTAAATGACTGTGCCACACATTGCATATAATGTATACACTTTATACAGGTGTCAAATTGACTTCAATTAAGTGATTTTCACATGGCATAAGACAAACACCGAGCTCCTGCTAGATTCACATAATATCAGAAAGGTAATACACATGCGTATGTGGAGTCAAGCACATCTGGGAAAGTTTAAGTATTCCACAGAACATAACTAAGCATTTCAGCCCACTACAAATTTTCCTTAATGACTTTCCAATACAAATATACAGTTCTGATGTTCTGTTTTTCCCAAACAATTGAGAATAAAATAACAAATTAGTAATCATAATTAACTCAGCAAAATTCTTTGGTAGGATAACGAAATCCAGATATTAGTTAAGACACATGGAAAACTAAACAAAACCCCCCAAACTGATAACTACAAAAGCTTTTTATTCCATCTAATAAATTCTGTGATCTACAAGCCTAAATGATTAGTGGTCTGTGAAGACCATGCATTTCAGCCATGCAGCATGCAACAAAGCAGCACATAACACAATGCAAAAATGGCAAAGAAAACCAAGTGATGGCCATGCTAGTATTTGTCAAGGGTCTCCTTACCAAACAGTGAAATCCTATGCCTGACAAGAACTCCAAGTTTGCAGAACAGGCTGAAGACAAAAGAAAAATAAAAGAGAAGAGAAGGGAAAAGGAAAAAAATAGGGAGGGGAGGGGGGGAGAAAGAAAAAATAACAGCTGATATATGAGCAGGAAAAGCAACATGATGTCACGCAGAAAGAATCAATTATCTGAGCAGAATGTGGGACAGAGTACTAAAGAAAGAGTTTTTAAGTGCATATCCTTAACGAACATGGTTAAATAAGCACATATTATAATTAAAGAAACAAAAAAAAAAAATTAAAAGCAAAGCTAATTAATATAAAAGCGTCCTATATGATAACCCACAAGGAAATAACCATCAAAGCTTTAAGAAGTAAAATGTAGTCAGTGTGCTATTCAGGATACCACTGACAGTTTGAAAACAAAAGGTAAGGAAATCAGATTAATTGAAGTGTTTGATGGCAAATATTTAACTAGTCCAATTTGGATCTTGTCATCTTGAACACAGTGAGAATTTCTTTTCATATACATTGCTTTTTAAACACACTTAACATGAGAAATAGCCTCTTACACGGTTAAAACGCAACAAAAATGGCTATGATCAATGAGTTCATTTCACATGTTTGAATTACATCCTGTGCTGATGAGCAGTGCCCCATTCAGAACAATGAAGAATGAAGTTTTGTATTAATTTGTAGAAGCAGGAGGAGCACACTGCCCTACCCAAACTGACCTGGCCTCCAGAGTTAGGAGGGGTTAGCTCAATCTTCATGATCCAGTTCAGTCTGAGAATTTTCTTTTAGAGTAACATCAATTTTGGTGGTGTTTTTTATGCTGAAAAACCCCTCATCTGCTATAAATGACATGAACAATATCATGTCATTTTATTAAGCTATTTAATTACTAGGCACACAGGCTAGTTATCAACCTCTGATTTAAAAGCAAAAGACACCATAAGCATGTCTGCAGAGTCTATGGATGAGATCTGAACATGTTGTTCCATTGACAGACAAGAGCATGGTGCCAAATGGAAACATTTATGTCCAGAATCAGAACAGCCAGGTTAATGTGGTGTTGAATCCAGCTAATTAGCCAGTGCACAGTGATCCACTATAGCAACAGTAACTGCTCTGTCTTAGAAATGAGTCTGCTTGGTGCATGTTCAGGGATCTCTGTTCACTTTTTATTCCACAAGGCAGACATATACTATACAGAGTTTTATGAGGATCCTGGTTCAGCCACTCCAACAGGAAAAGCTGTACAGAAGCACGTTAGCATCATATAAATCTTGCGTCCATTCTAACAAAGACATTAAATAGCTCACAATCTATCTTATTTTCTAACACAGAAATTTTACTCAACTGACTGTAGCATTCAGCAGATGCTATATTTTCACAAAGTCAGACTGAACCTATTATCCCCAGTGTAATTAGTTTAGGTTAAATTAATAAATCAATTAAAATGTCCAAATAGCCAGTACTTAAGATTGATGTCCAGAACTAATTTTATACAACTGCAGCAGTACAAGGACTTGCAAGATGGTCTAATGGATGAGAAATGCAAAAAGCCCTGTCCTGGAGAGACTGGTTACAAATAAGATGGAATATCATGCCACCATATTTCAGGAAGAGGTCCGACCTGTATTTGCCCACAAAACAGATCTGGATTTAATGTACTTGCTGGACACGGAATGGTTATTGCACTTGTTAATACTGCCACTGCATTACCAATACTTAAAATTATACTCTTCCATAGCTTAAGGAATGCAAGCTTGTCTTCAGTGAAAAAAGAAAGCAACCAGGAACTGCCCTTAGCTTGAAGAAAATCCTATATATGAGTTGCACTCAAACAAATCTAAAGGGAAACTCAACAGAAAATCTAAAATTCAGCTTTGGCAAACTCCATATAATACTGTGGGGGAAAAAAAAACCAAAATCAAAACAAAACAAAAAAAACCCACAAAAAAATTTTGGGAATCTATGGCCCAAAACAACCCTTCAGGAAATGGGTCATATAATGTAGTTTCTATAATCTTTGCATCTTGACAATTAAGAAATAAACTGCTCAATAGCAGTGGTTATAGCTTCATCCAAGGTTTTCTTGCACATGTTTTCTTCTCTTTGGCTGACGCTTCTGGATGGCAGGTAACTCAGTTAAGTATGGCAGCAGGTCTGATCCTTTTGCTGGGCTACGTGGACAGCTTATGTGCAGAAGTCCTGAATCTATGCAGCATGTACGCTGATATATTCATGTTTGACATATTCCAGAAGTATGGGGTTTATTGGCATGACTTAACAACTGTAAAAATATTGTTATCCAGGACATTACAGATAGAAAAACAGCAGCTCATAGAGTGGAAAATTACCTAGATGCATGCATTTTGATAAGAGTTTTTTTAATTCTTTGACGAATGCCATTCAGCCAAGCTGCCCGATCAAATTAGTCCATGAGATGACACAGGGTCAAGACAGCCATTACTTACTTATGCTTAGCATTGTTGCTAGAAACTTCACTCAATATTCACACAATCTTGCAAACCCTGCATGTCTGTATGACCATCGAAGAACAGCAATTCATTTTTACATGGTTCAGTACCCAATAACAGTCAAAAAGGCAACCGTGATGCCTGTATATTACAGGTATGCAGTGAGTCCTATGTGAAGCTTGTAGTCCACCTTACTAAATGGGAAATATGGGTTTCAATTCAATCAGAAGAGAAATTAAGTGACAACTTATCTTAGAGAGATGGTCTAAATAATGGATTACTTCAGAGAAGGGATCAAGTGGACATTTCTGTCATATTACTACCATTAGTACTTTTTAGAAAACCAAAGAGCAACTCTCTCATTTTTAGTTTCTATGATGGACAGTAATAATGATATTTACTGAAATACAGTTGTAAATAAGTTTGGCTTTTAAATCTACCACAAAATTTTTCAGGAACAATGATTTCAGTATATACCTATTTCCAACAGTGAAAACTGATACACAATTGTATAGCCCGTGCCACAGGCTGTGCCACTGATGTATTGCTACACATAAAGCTAAATTTAAGTTCCCTGTAAGCTAAAATCATCACCACTACCTTTAAAACAGCATATAATCATAAGTCTGTACCGCTCTCTTCATTTTATACAATGAATTTTCCTAACAGGAAAAGAAAGTGAAAAAAGTTTAATTTGTGTGTTCATAAAAATATTTTTCTGCCTCCCACTTCTCACTTTCCCACAATCAGCTGCTGCTGTTTAAAGACAAACACATATATGCATACACATTAATATTAAGTTTTACCTTGTCACCATTTCTTTCTCTTTATTAGAGGCATGACCTCCACTGCTGAGAGGCCTACTTGCTGCAGATAAGAAATACAGGCGATGATTTTTAAAATACTGATCAATCAAAGGGAGCACAACCTGAAAGTACATCAGAAAGAAGTGGTTATCTCAGGGCTTTCGTTACCATGTTCTGTATTACTTGTTGTAAGTACAACTGAAGACAGGAGATTTCAAATGTGTTTTCTGTTTTAAAATCTCGATGTATTTTTTCTTTAATGTCTATTCCTCTTTGAATCTATTTAGTATTCAAGGACCTTAAAACATCATCAGGAAAGGCAGCAGAAAAAAAATTACATTACCTCTGGGACTTGATCTGTGGGTTTTTTAGGTGGAGTACAAATCAGAAAGTATGATTTCATTTCATCTCACAATTTAGTATTTCTCCAGTACCACATACCCAGACACAACTATTGCTGTTAATGCCTTTTAATGTACGTTTAAGAAAAATTCACCTACAACCATCAGCTCACTAATGGCACTTAATTCTAGATGCTATCAAATAAAACTCCCAGAACATCCGCACTCATTAATGGCTCATCCACAGATGTTTTCCTGTTTACTTCATGTGGTGATCATTACTCAGTGCCCACTGCAGGTATCTGCCAGAAGGAGATCTAAAATAAACAGCCAATAAGAAAATCTGAAATTGCTTCCTTTGTGGAGCATGGTTTAAAAGAAGGTGGAATGCTAGCTTCTGAGTCAATGAACTTGGCAAATAGTACCCTATGGTAGTACTTTAAGGTACCAAGATTACAATTTTGTGTAAGGATATCAGGGTTAGAAAATGCTGCAAACAGCTGCCTTTGCTTGTTCACTTTGAATATGCAAACACCAAACAAGCTTTTTACATCTGAAAGGTGTAAGCAGATTTTCTTAATTTATATATAAGGTGCAAAACCTTCTTGCCACAAAAAGCAGATTTGGGCTGACAGGAATATCATGACTTTCAGCAAGAGGAAGTGCAAAGTCCAGCACCTGGGGAGGAACAACCCAGGTACCAGAACACACTGAGGCCTGACAGGTGGAAAGTAGCTTTGCAGAGAAGGACCAGGTGGTCTCAGTGGACAGCAAACTGACCATAAGCCAACAATGCACCCTTACTGCAAACAGCATCCTGGGTTGCATTAAACACAGCGCTATCAGCAGGTCCAGGGAGGTGATTCTTCCTCTCTACTCACTACTGGTGAAGCCGCATCTGAAGTGCTGTGTCAGGTTCTGGGCACCCCAGTACAAGAGAAATATGGATGTAATAGACAGAGAGTCCAAGGAAGAGCCACAAAGATGACGAAGGAACTAGAGGATCTTTCAAATGAGGAGTGATTGAGGGAGATGGGACTCTTTAGCCTGGAGAAAAGGCTCAAGGAGGATGTCAATGTGTATAAATATCTGAAGGGAAGGTGTAAAGATGGATCCAGGCTCTTTTCAGTTCTGCACTGTGACAGGACCAGAGGCAATAGGCACAACCTGAAACACCGTAGCTTCCCTCTGACCATCAGGAAACACTTTCTAACTGTGAGGATGACAGAACGCTGGGCATAGGTTGCCCAGAGAGATTGCGGAGTCTCCACCTTTGGAGAATTCAAAACCCATCTGGGCATGGTCCTGAGCAACCTGCTATAGGTGACGCTGCTTGAGAAGTGAAGTTGAACTAGATGAACTCCAGAGGGTCCTTCCAGCCTCAGCTATCCTGTAATTCCATGCTGGAGACATCAGCATGGTTTTAAAACAAGGAAAGAAATAAGGAAGGTGACACTGACAGAAACATAGCTGCGTTAATTCCAGTAACTATTGCTGACATTTATCTGCCTGAAGATTGTAAAAGAAAAATCTTCAGAATTAGACTAAGCCAGTAGACAGAAAATGTAGGGAGGTTATGAAAAACATCATATGAGTAGCTGCATATCATGGAGCAAGGAAATGAGAATAAGAATATGGTCCCGTAGTTTTTTCACATCTATACTTCATCCTACAGTATTTTCAAGCTATTTTTATTAGCAATGTTTTTAATTAATAAAAGAATGAATTTAACACAGAAAAGTGCAACTATAACAACAGTAATCACATTCATTAACAAATACTTTGTCACTTCGACTACTTACTATGTAGACAAAAAATAAGCAAAGATATACTGTACTTTGGCAAAAAACTTGATTTCTTGTTCGTATGGGAAGTGCTCTCCTTTGCCTCTGCTGCCACCATCTGCAGAGAGAAGAAAATTAAGCTCCCTGTCATATACACTAATTACAGTCTACTCTGCATTTGTCTTAGGAAGTGTACACTATAAACAAATAATACTGGTTGTTTTTAGAAGGAGATTTAAGATACCACAAACAGTATACATACTAGTTAAAGTGGCATTTTGTGACTACCTCGTGAGAAGAAAAGTTATAGCAAATAAAATGTGTAAAGAATAATTGTCCAAATCTTCATAGAAGTGTAAACACCTCATAGTCCAAAGAGATATGGATTTTTTTTTGAGAGATGAAAGTCTGGTCCTATGTTTGTATTTTTCTAGTTATTGGTGACAATTTGGAAGCCTGAACTCAGATTCTAATGGAACAACTCTCTCCAGTCATTCCCTGGAAAACAGAATTACCAAATTTTTACTATTTATTTGTGGACTTTGTCTAAAGAACAAAATTAATGGTTAGAACTACCCAACTGAAATTAAAATTGCTTCACTTCCCCCATTACTATAAAAATCAAATACTCTTTACAGACACAATCTGGTACAGCTCCCAGACTATTTATCCTTTATTATCTTCTTTTTACTAATCCATTGAAGGACGTGAATGGTATTTGTTCCACCAGTGTTTTTAGTGTTTTAGTGTCTATTCATTATCATTCTTGCAGTTATGCCAAATCTATATAATTAAATAGAATGAAGCCATGATAATTAGGCATTAGCAACAGAAGTAATCCAATGAGTTATCAAGGCCAGAATTTTGCTACTGTAAATAACCATGGCATATAATAATTCATAAATTTTATAGTTCCCACTGTAGAACTAGATAGGCTTTTGGCTGAAGGCTGATTTATTCAATCTCACTGCTGGGCCTGCCATTAGTACTGTCAATTACAGCATCTATGCCTAGATACGAGGCACGGTATATGTCATGTGGCATTGCAACTCCCGTGGTCACACAGAAGCTGCAACTGGACAAGTTTTTTGGCTTTTACTGCTCATGTAAGAAGCTGACTTCAGTCACTAAACTTTTATTTTATCATCTTTAACAAATGTAGATCAAGTTAAATCCTTTCCTTCATGGCACTGTTGACGAAACACATGCTGGGTGTTTGTCAAAGAACTTTCCCATTGTGGGAGTTGGCTAAAGAAATTTCTCTACTCAACTTCCTCCTCAAAAGAAAATTTCAGTATGATACAAATGACTGGTTTAATTTGCTCTGTGAAAAAGGGAATACACGTGAATAGTAAATATTAATGTGCACATGTGAGAGATTATCAATTTGTACATAAATACAAGGGGGCAGCTAATTCTCTTTTTCAAAGAATGAAAGTCATTATAAATTTTGGCTGAACAATGAAATGCGTACAGGAAACCGGAATGAATATGTGAACTACGTAACTTTCCAAAATTCATCATCTTCATCAACTATAGGAAACTAGAGGGAAAACTCCTAGTCCAAGAGTGTGCAATTTTTTAAAATTTTTCTAGTTATTTTTATACTATCAAACATGTTAGTTAATAATTCTTAAGAAAATGCACAAGGGGTACTATACCAAACTCCAGAATGTACTGATGGGCTTCATCCACATATCTTATAAGTTGCTGAAGGAAACTGTAGGCAAAGCGTTTCTCAATGGAAGGTGTGTCTAATTCCAGGTCCTTAAGTCCTCTGTAAAAAGAACCAAGTCAATTTTCACACATGCAGAAGGACTCAAAGCAGTCTTACCTCTCCGTGTAGTCTGATGCCATTTTCTCTAGTAATGATTAACCACTTATTAACATAAAAATTGTTCTGTGAAGTAAACAGTACTCTTTAGCTTTTGAACATTTTTTTTAAGATACAATTCAGATTTCCCAAGTAGAAGGTTACAGAAAAATGAGACTAGTAAATCAGATTAATCCAGTATCACTGTAATTTCTTTCCCTCACTTGTAAGGCATTACTATCTTATATTTCCCTCCAGGGATTGATTCTTGGGTGAGGGAGTTTTCAAACTGCCAAAATATTTTGATTTAAACAATCAAACCGGAAGTAAATCTAGTCTCCTTCATCATGACTTTTCCCCCAAAGTCTGTTTGTAATTGAAAAACTTTGAAGAGCTATGCAGCATTTGTGAAAAATCAGGGGAAAATCAAAACAAAGTGATGGTATTGCAGTTTACCTTTTCCAGTAGCAACTGGAGTCAGACTTGGGGTGAAGGTACCCCCAGGCCTGTGGTGCCAGCAACTGGAATGAATGAGGGTCTCAGCATCAGCAGATGGAGAGGCCATAGCTTTTGGGACCATCTCTATGGGTCCTACAGACTTTGAGCCCAGAGTGCCAGCTACTGCAGGGGGCTGGCATGAGTGGATTTGGTGCCAGCAACTGGAGTCAGACAGTGGGGGAGGTAAGGCACCCCGGTCTGTGGTGTCTGCCACTGGAGCAACTGGGAGTCCCAGTTGCCAGCCAGTGCAGTGGGAATGCTGCATGTCCCAAAAAACAGCAAGTGGGAGGGGATCAGTGCCAGCAACTGGAGTGGGACCGTGGGTCACAGGCCATATGCCTGAGTGCCATGTGCTTGGCAGGGGCAAGTGTTTGTATCTTCCCTAAACCAGTCGGCATGAGGGTGCACTAGACTAAAATGGTCACTGTCAAATAAAAGACTGGAAAAAAATGTAGCAGAAAGTCAAGTGGTGAGCAGACCAAAGAACAACACAAATCAGATGCTTATTTGTTTAGACAGTGCAGTGGTCACCGGAGCAGCGGGTACGTTGAGTTTGACTTGATAGGAAGACCTGCATTTGTTAGCACGGGAGGATGCAGATGCAGCAGGAACTATTTACTAGACGATGGGTGTGTCCAAGTTAATAATTATCTTACCATCCATCTTAGCCTTCCACTCCTCCAAAACCAAAAAGCCACTTTTCACTTGTGTTTAAGTTAGACGAATAAAAAGGATTATTCGAAAAGGAATGCATAACCTTGAATACAGCTGAGGAGTCTTTTGTCATTTTGACAGGGGATGGGAAAAGAAACCTTTGCTTCTTTGTACATCCTACTCCACTGAAGCGAAGTAAATTGAATTATTCCAGCTACCCTGAAAGATTTTACCTATGTGATATAACAGAAAGGACGCAGGCAAATTTTAAGTAGATGTGCTTGGCTAATTAATTCACAATGATTACTTAAATCCATCTCTCTGATTGTTTCATTCACGTATTAATGTTCAAGACATACAAACCTCAGATATGCTTTCAGTCTTTCCCAGTGACTCACATTTCATAAGCCATGCTGATGAGGCAGACAAGCCTCCAATTTAATTAAAATTTTATTCACGCTGTATTTATGTCCTGCTTCCAGCTGAGATAGAGTTAATTTTCTTCCTAGTAGCTGGTATAGTGCTGTGGTTTGGATTTAGGATGAGAATAATGCTGATAACACACTGGTGGTTTTAGTTGTTGCTAGGTAGTTGTATCATCTACACTAAGTCAAAGATTTTTCAGCTTCTCACGCCCTCCCAGGTGCACCAGAAGCTGGGAGAGCACAGCCAGGACAGCTGGCCCAGACTGGCCAAAGGTGTATTCCCTACCGTGCAGCATCATGCTCTGGATAGAACTGGGGAAGCGAGCCAGGAGGCGGGATTGCTGCTCAGAAACAGACTAAGCATTGGATAGGGTTTTTTTTCCCCTTCTGCATGTGGTAAGCAATTGCATTTGTGCATCACTTGTTATTGTTATTATTACTGTTATTATTATTATTCTCTTCCTTTGTCATCCTAGTAAACTGTCTTTATCACCACCCGTGAGGGGTGAGCGAGCAGCTGCCTGGTACTTAGTTACCAGCTGGGGTTAAACCACAGCAATTTAGTAGGAAAATATGTCATATTAAAACTATAGGAATTATGCATGTTATTCTGTAGAGACTAGCATGTATATGTACTGAACCATGAATGTTCTGTTGATTACTACATTTATTCACTATTATTACATTTAAACTGAGGATCGTTTAAAAAAACCCAACTTTTAAAAATCATCACTTTTCAGTTTTAAAATATTTTAATAATACTACAAATTAACTCAGTTGAAAGAAATGAGTAGTAAATTTTAGAAATAAAACTGTCTTTGCAATTGCCTAGAAATTCTTACAGAGAGGTGCATGTGCCTGACCTGTAATGAAGACTCAATAATTCTATCACTTGTAGAAAATTATGAAGTTTACTAACAGCTGGATGTATGGAGACACACCAGAAAGAAAAAGCATGCTGCAATGTTGAGCAGAGAGCCAGAAGACACATAGAGATTCTGCAGAACTCTGCTTATGCCTTCCAAAAACCCTGCTACTAACTCTGTAATCCATTTCTTCCTTACAGTGTTCTACATGAAGGAGCTCATCCTTACTCCCAGGTACTGAAACCTAAAAATGACCATAGATTTTTCTTTTAATAATAATAATAATAATTTAAAAAAAAAAAAATACTGAGGAGTATTAGAAACCTTCTATGACACTAATACTGAACAGAGAATTACCTGGAGACAACATATCCATTAATCTGTAGAAATTTCAGAATATCCTGTGCTTTTTCTCTGTCCTTAGCTTTTTCTTTGGCTGTGAGGGTATCATAAGGAACAAGAAGAGGATGGTTGCCTCCTCCTACTAAGGGACATCAAGAGAATTAAAAAGCAGTTAAAGAGTTTTCTGTTGACATGATAAGTCCCTGTACATAAAAGCACTATCATCATAATACATAGCAAATTACAGTAAAAGCCAGTCTGAAATAACAACAATATACTTTTCTGTTTCTTTACACAAACCTAAAAAAATTATTTAGATAGAAACTTAAGATGTGGCTGCAAATGTAGTTGTAACATAATCAATTGTTGCAAGTACCAGGTAAATATGTTGAACCTACTGCAAAAACTCTTAAAGAAGAAAAAAAGTGCTTAACTGTTACGAATGTGTATTATATTTACAACTTTATTTAATTAAACTGAAAATATTTCAATAAATAACACATAGTTTCATTAGAAAACCAAGATAGAAACACATATATAAGCATATACAGAGTCCTGCTTTTAAACTTTCTGACACTAAAAAGGGTTTATAGTGTTTAGCAAGATATACACATTTCTAAAAATACATGAAAGTGATACAGTTCTACTTTATAGTAATAAATTAAAGACAGAATATTAAAGTACATTATTCAAATGTGGTTCAGACAACTGTCCAATCTGATAAAAAGAACGCTGCCAAAACAGAGAGGTAAACAGAATAAACTGCATTTGTATTGTTTACAAATAGCTGATGTATTGATACCTCTCCAAATGTAGATAGTTAATTTGGCAGGAAAATAAAGTTGCTATTACTAATATAAATATCTGCATAAAAAGTAACTCTGTCAGGATTTCATCTTCTAAAATCACCATCATATAGCAGAACACAATAAATTCCTATGATAATTGCTATGAAATCCCAGGAAATTTAAGGGTAGCGATCAGATTTATCTCAGAAAAAATACTACAGAAAGTAGTCTCTAGTAATAATATTTTTAAAAAAGGAACAAATTCCCTCTAGCAAATATTATTGGAGATATACCCTTAGGTGATTTTGTAAGCCACATATTCTAAAATTTTACATTAGTCCTGCCTGAATCCATTTAAATACATGCAAAATGGTAATCTAGTGGGCAAGTCTGAGGTTTTGGGGGTTTTTTAGGAAGTACAGCCTTTAACATCGGGATGATTGGGTTTTATTCTGTTATCACAAATGTGATCTAATTCCATCTTATTACAGCTGCAGACAGACATGCAAAAATGCGTATAAGGATAGTAAGTGTACATACCCTATCTATGGATGTCATTAAGACTGTAACAGATCATTCAATTACAATTAATACACACAAAGTGTTCAGTGAAGGCAAATGACACTTGCAGTTTTCAGGTGGTTAATGTACTTGTGTATGTTAAAAGCCTTAAATGAAAAATAGGAGTATTCTGTATCTGAAGTCTGCATTACTGTTCTGTTCTTTACACATGTAGTAAAAAATATTTCAAGACTAGCATATGTATGTTCTGGAGGAGAAACCCCACACTCTTGAGGGCCAGCTTTTGCTCAGCTGACAAATACATCCACTTTTCACACAAAGAAACTCTCCATCAGAAGCCTCTCCTTCACTCACTATAGCCACCTCTAGCCTCCGCAGTACTCTGCTGACTTGCACAACACTACAAATGCTATGCAGGGTTCTCATTGAAGTGCTGCTCAGATCTGCTTTCGAAGCTGCCCAATACAGTAGATCCATTTAAATATCTAGTCTTCCTGTAGCCTACAATTTCCCAGACTTAGCCCATCTTATGGCTACTTATCCTGAAGAATTTTTTTTTTACAAAGCTATAATAATTAAAATAAAAGCTGTATTAAGGGGAAACATAATTAAAGGCATGGGAATTCATAGTGATTTATCAAAGGCTTTTCCAGGTAAAACTTTATTTTTTCATAAAACCTTAACTACTGTACCTTTGCTGGAAGCTTACAACTAATAAAAAAAGCGAGCATACAATTAAAAAAAAAAAAAGGCCAAGTTTGGTATATACAATTAGACTTGACACCTTCCGGTAAGACAAAACCCTAGCTTCAGTCATTTGCAAATGAGAACTTCTGTTTCTCCAAATACTGTTTCCTCCATATGCAAATATAATATTTTGTGCAGTTCTTAGTAAACACCCTTTTAGATCTACCTGCAACAAAAGAAGTAATTCAAATGAAATCAGAGCCTACTGGGCAATAGTCTGAAAGATTAATGCTAGAAGGAAAATGTATTAAATTTATTTACAAGCTTTGACTTCTCTTCCTTTGACATATTTGAATTGGTAAATTACTTCAACAGGAACTGCTATACTCAGTACTATACAAACTTCCAGGCACTAAAAATGACAAAATAGTTAATTAAAAATAGATTGTTGTTTCTTCTTTGTCCATTTAAATTTGCTTTTCCTTTTTTTTTTTTTTCCCTGTTTTCTCAAATACATGACTTAAGATAATCATAGAGAACTTAAAATACTGTAAATACCTATAGTTAACATTACCTTTTGCTTCAAGCTCCATTTTCTTTTTCTTTGCCCATATGTTATGGTAGTTTTCAGCCATCATCTCAGCCATAGCCTTAGGAAAATGGAGAGTTTAGTGATATGTGTTGCAATGGTTAATCCCAAGAAGGACAATTTTCTGGTTGCTACTAAATAACAAATTTTGTTCTCTGGGAGGCTCAATACAATTACACTGTAATGGTTCACTGAAAACAAGAGTTTTTATTGAAAAATTATGATATAGAACTTGGGTAGGATAGGTATTTGTATAGGAATTAGGAACCTGGTGCTGAAGTGAAACCTGTTAATACGAAAAAGGAGGAACCACAAACAGGAGTGTAGTCTGGAAAGAGTCCTGGGGTGTCAGACGGGGACTTGATTCTCAGAACAATACCGGGAAGAATCCCCTGAAGGCCCTGGTAAGGGAAACAAGGAAGAGCAAGCCAGAAGACTGAATCAAGATTGTTCCTGCTGGCTGCAGCACACTGTCTAAACCCACAGATATAACCTGGTCAAGGTGGATACTCATTTGTGTGAGCACTCCTGTAAAAGTGCCAACCATTTTACCAGGGACTCCATAGATACAGCCACATTTTTTTTTATTCAGCATTAAATTCTCCACCAGAGAAGCAAAATCTATAAACCAAACTCTTTCAGACTGTTAATCTAGAAGTCAAAGTAAACAAAACACAGACAAGCTCTCAAATCTCTAGTAGGAACTAGTAGGAGCTACTATTTCAACATGAAACATCTTTTTAAACCCACTTCTCCTGTCTTCCTGATTGTATACTATCTAGTTGTACACACTTGTGGAGTTTTCTGTGGATTTCACGTTTCATTTCCTTCATGGACCTACAGAAACATTCTTCTCATCTTCAGTAAGGGTTTTGAGTAACAACTATTTCTGAATACTTGCTCCTGTGTTTTGATAATCCAGATTAGGATTTTGGAATAATACAGTGTAGTCTGGATTTTCTTTCCTTGGAAAGCAGTGTGCTATGAAGATGGTCTCAGTGCAAGATCTAGCTACTCATGGACCCAGGATGTGACTACTTAAGACCAAAATGAGAAGTATTTCCCAGACTTACAGTTTTGGACATGGACATGATCCCTGCTGGCACAGTATATGCACAGGATGATGTAAACATTGAATAGCACCAATTCTTATGTACTAGTTAAAAAAAACCAAACCCAAACAACCAATTTTGTTCAAAACAACTGACTTTTCCCAGTAATTTAAAACAAGGTTGAAGACTAACCCTGAACTCCAACTTTAAAGATATTAAACATTAAAACAAAGTTCAAAATGACATATAGTTAATTTTTAAAACTCAGAGCTCATTGCCACCTAATGTTTAGCTATTTCCTGACTTACAGTATCAGGACAATTAATACCTGAAATTGCATTTTAATTAACATTGCTTAGCTTTTCAATAACAGATTTTGAAGCTGGTTTCAAAGAAGACTTCTCTTTGTCACTAAGGACAAATGAATCATAAAAGCCAACCAGCTCTGCTTTATATCTGAGGGCTACAAAGGAAATAAAATTAATGACAAGTGTTAGATGGCATAGCATAAAAGAATAACCAAGGGAGTAATCGAAGTTCAAACACCATTTCTTTTGTGGTTTGTGACAGAACAGTTACTTTTCTCTGGGTTTAGTTTACTGCATCATAATACTATGATGGTGTTCACATCAAGAGTTGTTTCATGAGCATTAAACAAAGTCCGCACAGTGTTTTGACTATGCTGAGTCTATACAAATGTTAAGTGATGTAATTATAAGAAAGCTGTTCCATCAGTTCGAGATACAAGTAGTGTTATGTAATTATTAATTTTATTAACTCTTTGGAATGATCAGCAATCTACTGAATGTTTTAACTCAAGTGTGATAGTCAATTGGCAGCAAATTCTTCTCATTGTAAAGCTAGTTAGCAATCTACAATGGTTAGAAATATAAAACTGGAAACTATGAGATAGGAATCAAGGAGGGAAAATCCAGTGTGAGAATTTGATCAGAGGCACAGTATAGTATATACTGTACGGTTAGCCAATTACTTTACTACTGCTGTTTGTTTCACTGCAGTATGACAGGGTTCGGTATGAGCAAACTTAACCCTGTGTTTCAGGGTAGAAGTAGACTGGTACAAACACTCGTGCTAACTAATTTAAAACTATCTAGTGTATGTCTACATAATATTGTAACCATACTCACAGTAAATTAGTAGACTGTAAAAACTAGCACTATACTCTGTCAAACACCACGAAAAAAATCCCAACTTCCTAAAGACAGAAACATCATTTGTTTATCAACTAAAAAATTATTGTTCCAAATAACAGCGATCTACTGATCTGTCAAAATCCTACCCTCAACTTCTTCTTTCTCTGTTTTCATAATATTTGTTGTAGCGATGGTTCCTGATTCTTATTTCTTCAATTTAGAAAAAAGAGCAATGACAAAATGTTTTGGGAAGATGGTGGAGAAATGAATAACGAACAGAAAAAAGCTGATGCTGCAAGCTCTTCTAAACAGGATTCTCTTCAAAATGACAGATGCTTGCAAAGAGAGCTGGGAAAATCAATCCAAGACTAAAATAAACTTTGAAGCATTTGAACATGAACACAGGATCAAAGAGAAATGATGAAAAAAACAAACCAACGAACCCAAATGAAAATCATATCATATCAAAGAAAGTAACATAAGGCACCAAATTTGTTTAAAATAAACTAGCAGAAAAGAAAAAGACAAATTGTAAAAAAAAAAAAAAAAAAAA
>VXBL01009547.1:163646-187475 GCA_013400195.1 Aramus guarauna
AAAAAAAAAAAAAAAAAAAAAAAAAAAAAGGAGGCATATTAAGTGCTTCTGACTTACATGTAAGTCTCTGGAGAGGGTGACATTGCTCATGTCGATTGCTCGAGGAGTGTAACCATGGGCTGTATCTACAGAGATCTGAATAGCAAACATGCAAAACAGTTTGTTTATTTCTTTACACATTTAACAGCATCCATAGCCATCAAATTCTAAAATATAGCAGACTAAAATCATATTAATACTCGCTATTAATGTGTGATCACCTACTGATGTAAATAATTCCACTAAATAATGTAGTTAAGTTTAAAGCAATTTACATTCCCATTTCAGTTTTGTTTTGGTTTTTTTGAACATTAATATATTACTTTGGAACAGGGAAAGAAAATTCCAGCTTCAGTGAACAGAAATTCAAAACAATCTTCAGAGTTGTACAATTGCTTGTGAAAAATGCTTTCATATATTTTTATGCTATGGGTTTATTTCATCACTTGTAAAATCAAAGATTGGAGGGAAGATTTTGCATACCTTTAAAAAAAAAAAAAGTTTTTAATAAAATGGCTCACTTGACTGGTTTGAGATATGCGACGTGTCCGATTATACAGTGCCATGGAATCTCCCTCCCGTGTTCTTTCAATTCGCCATCCCCATGCCAGCATAGTTTTTAGTGATTCTTTGATTGGCCATCGGTAAATTTCTTTCTCCTAGAAGGACACACATGCAATAATTGCCTTGTTAATTATGTAGCTGTACAGAGCAAAAAATAACTGTTGGGCTTTTGTCTGGTTATACTGAGATGCAAAGAAATGTACTGAAATTAGCCCTTATGGCTCAGGGATACTGCAAAGACAGAAATAAATCACATAAGATATTAAAAAGTTTATTTATCATTTCAGAGGTAGGCAGAAGAATTCTGGCCCTGCAAGAAGCCAATGTTCACAGGGATAACTATGTTAATGGCATGCTCAGATATGAACTCAAAGGTGGAACAGTAATTATTAGGAGTAATGCAGTGTTTTGTCTGCTACATGAAACAAAAAAGCTGTAATCTATGTTGGAATGGACCTCTGGACCTCACCTGGCTCTATCTTCTCTTGAGGTCAGATAAGCTAACCTAATTAGGCTATTGAATATTTGCAGTGCACGTGATTTCACTTCTTTGGACAACCTATTCCAATGTTTAGGTTGTCAAGATAAGAAGGATTTTCAGACAGCATTTACGCTGAAGCAGCTTACACCCATTGCCTCTTGTCCTGTCACTGTGCATCGCTTTGAAGAGAATACATCCATCTTCTCTATAACTTGCATTTAGGTACTGGGAGAGCAAGATTATATCCCCGTCAGCTTTCTCTTCTGTAAGCCAAACAAACCCAGTTCCTTCAGCCTTGCTTCATTTATCAAGTTCTCCAGCCTTCTAATTGCCTTTGTGCCTTCTACTGGACACCAGACAAAGCCTAAACCTAAGTCTTCACTAAGCAAGTAGGCATTCTTGTATGAGCTTACTATAAAAACATATTGGCAATATGACACTTCAGGTTCACCATAAGTTATGCCATGTAAATTCAGCCATGAGAGAAAATAGGCTGAGTGATCTATTTATTGCACAAGAAAACCCTTCTATCTCTCTGTGAGACTTTGAGGAAGGCAACAAGCACATATTAGCTGATGTACTCTAAATAATTTTTTTAGAAGTGCTGGAAACACAAGGTGATATTTTCGCAGTGATTGAAGCAATCTTTCAATCACCCTGCATCAAGAATGAACAAATTCCTTACCTTTTCAGATAGTAACTTATATTGTTTCATTAATGGTTGCACTTTTGCAGATTCAGAATATGTTTCACCATATGTCCATCCATTGGCAAACTGAAAACAGTAATAAGAGAGGAAAAAATGGGGAAAACCAAAAAATTATGAAAAAATCCTACTTTTATTGTACAAAGCAACTGAACGATGCTTCTGCAGAGCTGTTCTATTTCCTTTCTACTGTTTTCTCAACATTTTATCAACCATTTATATTATCTACACATAATGAAATTAATTATGTAGTATACCATCTTTTTGAAAATTAATGGTTACACAAAGATAATGTTTCAATATATTTTTCTTTTAAATATGTACATAGAGCAAAATACTGTGCTACAGTTGAGGAACTGTTTTTAATGCTGGACACAAAAACAGCACAAAGGAATAAAAATCCCTAAAGAGGTTTAGTGGTTAAAAAATTGAAATTTCAAGTCAATTAAACTCTTAAACAATTAGCAAGTATATTTACTCAAGAGTCAACAATAAAAATAATGAAATGAAGAAACACTATTGTGAAATATTCATGTACACTTACAGAACTTTGCACCCAAATGCATTTCAAGAAAATACAGGTTTATATCTTACCTACATACCAACTTGTAGCATTATGAAAAATAATAACATTCAGTGTAAAATATTCTAAAGATGAAATGGATGCAAATAAAAATTCTGATTTTGCTTTAACAGGAATATAGATTTTACCTTTTCCATTGACCATTTGTCATGAGAGTGTTCTGCATATTTGTTAATGAAATATTCTAGCTTCTCAGGGATTGTAATGCTGAAAGTGAAGAGAAAAATAGCCATTATATCACACATGCTAAAATGTGAATGCTTTTTTTTTTTTGAAGAAAACTTTCAAATAAATAATTAGTAGTGCATACACCCATTCAAAGCATCTTACTGTGCACTGTTTCCTCACACACAGTTTGCTCTAAGCCCCAGTGAAATCAAGAAAAAATCTGAGGTATTTAATGAGCACTGAATGAGAAACACAGCTGTTGTAGGAATTTTACTTCTTTGACATGCATGTGCAGGGAAAAAATCTACAATGATACCGAGCACTTGTGTTTTTTGTCACATATTTCATTACTAACATTCATTTTCTTAAGATTAAAGATATAACTATGACCCATAGTTTCAGAAATGCCGTGGTAACTTATCACATACATTCATTATAAACTAAGTGTGCTAACAGTCCTTTTTGAAACACATCTATTTTACATATTCCCATAAATGTTATTATATGCTTGAAGCACTATAACTTATGACAACTCAAAAATTATATGCTCAACCTTTTATTTTCCAACACCCCAGTGAATGTTAAAAATATTAAAATCCTTATTGAAAATAGAAAAAAACCCACAAATAAATACACTAGGCCTTCAACAGGTGTACAAGACAGTGCAGAATTTCAGGTTTCTTAGGTAGTAAAGAAAAAGCAGCTATGCTTAACTGTCAAACAAGCAATAGAGACAGAACCCTCTTCCAAAAATAATTTATCAAATATCAGTATTTTTCTGCATCTGTATTCCTATAAATGAAAGGGAATAATTGCTTCTTGATCACTGATGAAATAGCAAAATCTTCCCTCCTAAGACAAAGAATTTTGGCAGCAGAAGTATTACAGTGCCATCTACTGCAAAGAAGAGTCTGGTTTTTAATCTTCAGTCATAGGGTGGGAAAAAGCAGAAATATCTTAAATACACCTTAGACAAATGAATTTTAATGGTCCCTGATGTGATTTCTATATTCCAGCCTAGATTACAGCTTTTACTACCATATTTTGATGTGCATACATGTACAAGCATGCTGTAACAAAGGTATCAATCTACTGGTGGCATTCTGTGTTCTGAATGTTAATACAGATAGAAAGCTCACAAAGGCAATTGAAGCTAATGTCTTACAAGTGGCATTTTTCGAGATATAGTGCATAATCACACTGCCATAAGACTATTCTATACAAAGGAGAATGGGGCTCTGGCTGTAGTCAAAAAACAGGGCATAAAAATCCCATTCAGATATGTGTCTTGTCTGGCTAATGTACTTAAAAAAGCAAGGTCAAAGTCTGACTGCCTAGAGAGAATGATAATCTTTTTGCCCAATTGCCCATTAGTCATACTAAAAAGAGATTATATGAATGATGATCGTCATCATTTCTGTAGGTAGGCTGTCATTCACACACACCGGAATTAGCGTCTTGGCACATGTTAATAATGATAGGGATGATGTAGACTCATCTACTTTTTCTGCTCCTAAAAACAGGCTAGTTTGTTTGCAGCAGACATGCAAAGGTAACTGGACAGTTCTAACTTCAGGCTGAAAATGCATTAACAATGTTCTAGGTTGACCAAGAAATTAGTTACATAATTGGATATTTATTGGTTTATATGATTTAAAATAATTTCATAAATAAAAATTAAAAATATAAAATTAAGGTCTCCATTTTATCTAGAAGATAAACATTCAGATGAGAATAAAAGCTGCAAGTTCACATCTTACCCAACAACAGAGCATCCCTCTTTTACACATTCATGCTTAAAAAACCCAACAAACTAGTTGTAACAAAATAATTCCTTACTTTGATGTATCAACAGGTTGAGGATTAAAGTTCCCATCTGAATCCATTGAAGACTGTTTTTCCATCATATTCACATAATTTGATTCCATATAGTCTGGAGGTAAGGCCCCTGCAACTGCGCTCAAACAAGGCAAAGCCAATTTGAACAGTTCCTGTTCATACTTCTGGGGAACACACAGGGGACAGAAAGCGAGTAGTGAATGGAAGCGATCAACATCACTGCTGAAACTGATATAGCTATATGTGACACCAAGCAGCCACAGAATGGCTTTCTTACTCAGTGTGAAACTGAATTGTTGTTCTGAAAATAAAGGAAACTGACTGCCCAAAGCATATTATACACTATAGATAAAGCTAGGATCGAGTCTTGCTCTTGCTGAAGTAAATGGGAAAAGTATTGACTTCACTGGGATCAACATCAGGCATTTTTCAGATGTCTGGGAACAGAACACAGCACAGGAATATCCATAGCTAAAAATCTAAATTTGAAAAGAAACTCATGACATTTTAAGCAAGTTGGCTAAAAAAACTCACAGGATAAATGCAAAGGTGTATTATTGAACTTTTGTCCAACACAGATTGAGGCAAGGGTGATGAAAATACAGCTACTAAGGCAAAGGACTATGCTCTTGGTTTAAGGAAGGATAGCGTGTGAGGTAGAAAAGCGCAGCTTTCAGTCACCTGCAGATGCTTGAATTTGCTTTTAGGGCTCTGAAGTGTAGTTGACTTGTACAGATACACCTCACTATTACTTCATTAGCTATATTTTTTTTTTTAATAAGCAGACAAAATGCTACGTTAAAGCAGAAGCTGTAAGAGGAAGATTTAAATTTACTAAAGCCTATATTTTCCCCTTTAAGTGGATAATACAGTGTTGATAAAAGCTCGGTAAAAACGACAGATTACAGAAAAAAAGTTACACAGCAAGGCTTTTACACGAGTAGATGGATATTAAAGTGAATTACCTTTTGAGACAAAGCATCAAAAATACCCCAGAACAACTTTCTGGATAAATGAAGTTCTTCTTCTGAGGCAGCACCAAAGTTACCCCATCCACCTGGCAAACAATAATACTTCCAGCATCTTTCGTAATGATTTGTCAGCAACTAAAACAGAACATATTTTGAAAGCGAATAAAATATAACTGTTGATGTTCTGCCATTCTGGCACTTGACCATTACACAGACACTGCCAGAAAAAAATCTACCTGTTATCAAGAACCCATGTTGTATACCTATTCTTAAAATCGTTGGTGGATATAGACATACAATGAACACTTCTTTCTTTTAGCATCAGTGGCATATGCAAAAATCATGTGGCAGAGGCTGATTTTCCCCAACACCACAAGAACTCTGACAGCTCAACTGAAGACAAGAATTCACCTGCATCTGTGTGCTGCTATTCCAGACACTGCTGCTTGGTGGGTAAGATAGCAGAACCATGATTTCACCAAGTTCCCAATTATTATTTACATGTCTGAGAGATATTGCGCAATAACTCCCAGTGTGACTCATCTCTTCTGTGAGTTGTAAAACCTGCTATCAGTCTACCCTCCTGCCCTCTATTACAATTGGCAAAGGAGCTTTATCGTCTCTCCCTCTCTTTCATTAAACGTATATTTCAGGGATACTTTCTTCTTAAGTAGTTGCAAGATTCCACATTATCAGGAACTCAAATAGTGCAAGGACATGCTACTGGGTATTCTCCAAACTAAAACATCACAAGTTTTGCACTTAATGTGTCCTCTATGTCCCTGAGTCACAGACAAGAAGAGGAAAAATTAGTTGTACATCTGTGAGTAACAATCCCAAACAAAAAACAGCAAAGTATGAAAACCTAGACCTACTCAGGTGCAGATTTCCCTGAGGCACAGAATGATCTTTCTAAAAAGATTTAGCTGAAATTTTAATTCAGAGTTTATTTTAGCAGTTCCTCAGAGAAAATGAGAATTGTTTCAACATCACTTTGCAAAGAGTGTTGGTAAAATATTACAAGTCACAGTCAGTAAAAATCTGACAGAATTTTCTTTTTTTCCCAGTTAGAACAAATGTAAAGATGAAAAAATGCAGATATTCATAATGTTAGTGTGCAGAAATACAGACTTAAAAAAAAAAAAGTCCTGATGTGTAGAATTGAGGATTTTGATAACCAAAAATAAAACCTCGATACTGTGCAGTGCTGTTATACTTTTCATGCATCAGAAAAATACCAACAATCCCTATAATGCATTTGTACTACTATAACCTGTTTGCTAGCACAAGTCCATACGAAATATGCATGGTACTTTCAACTCAGAAACACATTAGAAGATTCAAGTAGGAGTCCCTTGTTAAATCACTGAAAATCAGTTTACTGTCAGTGAAACCTTTGAGAAGTTCTAGTTCTATCTTCAGATAAAAAGCTCACTTCTCTCAGAAACTCCTATTACTTATTTAGGTGTCAGTGGACAAAATCATTTGCCCATGCGAACACCGTGGTTCTCTGCATATTGACAGTCACCCAAAGCCCGACTTGCCAAAAGGATCGAAATGTTATTTCCTTCCTGTTCAGTTCAGCAGTATGGGAAAGTCACTGCAGTCATGACCGTCAGGATCAAAAAAACTTGCTGTCCTAGATGAACAGATCTCAGGAAGCTGGGGTTGTTCTTTCCCCAAAAAAACCTGAAGGACTATAGCCACACAGGGACCACTAAGTTACTATTTTTGCAACACATAAAATGGTATAATGCACTAGAAAGGTCCCGTTCAGGGCAGCATACTAAATCATCAATTGCTTTCTTGACACATAGGCACTAAAGAATGGCTGCTCTGGCATCTTTAGTTTGATTGAGCACTTCCTGCGGGATACAAACCAATGATGAAGTCCTTGTCAGGGAAAAGACCATGCAGCAGGTCCCAGCTTTGAGATTAACAATCTAAATTCCTCATCTGAGGTCAGAGACCACAATCTGGCGAGTAGAAGCCTGCATAATTCTGAAGAGTATTTTGGCAAAGAAACCTGATGTAAAATGCAATTAGTCATGATATGTCGTCGCTTGTAAAGTATAAAGAAATATTAAATAGGAAAAGATTAAATATCTTGTTCAAAGTTGTGGTAGGAAAGCATTAAAAAGGATTGCTGAAAAACAGCAGTAGGTAAGGTGGGAAATTATATGTTTCTTAGAACTGCCGATGAAATCTGAGGAATCTCTAAGGAATTTGTCATCTCAGAAAGGAAAAACCACATTTCTTCTTCTGCATTAGGAATGGGAAACAAACGATATAGAGAAACCTTTGGGGACTGAAAACAAAATGGAAGATTATTAAAAAACATGTATTGCTTAGATTTCCAAGCACAAACCACAGAAAAAGAGTCCGTTTTTCCACAAGCAGGGAATACCAACACGATGGCAGAAGTAAAGGTACATACAGACTATCAATTGCCATCTTCCTTTGTGCACTGAATTCTGCCCCCAAGGGGTTTTCTATTCTGTTTCCACATGGGCTTAAAAAAAAAAGTTAATAATATAGGAGAAGGAAACATTAGACACAGACTTCATAGTTCCATATGAATGGTTGTAAATTAGACTGAATTCCTGCCGAAGCAACAATTTAAGAACTATTGTCTTAGATTATTGCAGAGTGGAGATAAGGTAACAAAGGAGATAGAGAACATTCTCCATGCAAGTATTTTCTGTCACACTTTGTTACAAGGAATGCTGTTGAATATTAAAACATACTTTTACCTTGAGAGGCATCTTTGCATGTTCATTTAGTAGAGGAACATCAAATACTAATCTTCTCAGCAAATGCTGCATCATGGAAGGCCGCAACTGCCTAAAAGCAGACAAACCATTTCAAAAGGGTGTACCAGCATAGTTTCATGTAAATAATTAATAAATACATTGAAGCAACCTGTCAGTTCTATGCCATTAAAATTCTCATAAAGTAATCGGATTTTGCTTCTGGCTCAAAAAAAATTGTGTCCAAAAGAAAGCAAACAACTGCATACCAAAGAAAACCTAAACAAGCTGCAAATCAATTGCTTTAAAGAAGCAGAGAAATTATCTGATCTATAGACAGAGAAAATCAGGAGAAAAATACTGAATTTTGATATTGTGTATTATGATCACCATGCCTATGAGAAAAGGCTATAACATTAATTTCTTCTAATACATCTCAACGGCTCTTAAAAATATCCTAGAAACTAATAAAGACATAAGAGCACTAACTCTTTAGATTTACTAAACAAGATAAGTAGCAGTGGGCACCAATTGGAAGGATAGAAGAAATAGGCATAGCATGTATGTTAGAATGGCATGGACATTAAACCTTTTCAGATAAATAGCAAACAGTGGTCAATTTTATTGGTTCTTATCAAGGTTTTATATATATATATATATATATAAAATGGTCAATGTGATATATTTTATAAAGAAATGCTACACTATAATAAAATATAATATAAAAGTCTATCATTTCTGAACACACTTCCACATTATGCAAAAAAAATTATGATGAAATATTCAAAAAAGCTCTGGTGATTTGAAAGCCTAAATGTTGCTAACTTTAATTAGAAATTTAATCTGTACAGCTAAAAGTATGTAAATCGCACTTCAGTATGGGCACAATTCCACATTTCCAGAGCTTTATCTTTTTGCAGTCCATCCTCTTAGTTAATCGCAAAGATTTTAATTTAAAAATCTTAGTAAAAGCAAAATAACTGAGGACTGCATATGAGCGAGCAATAAAGTTGCAAACTGAATACAGCATATTTTAAAATATCACAATCATCTGCCAGAAAAAGAATTTAAAAAGTTAATTATGCTACTGGTGGCACAGTTCTGCATTACTGTGTTATAAATATCAGAAGTTACTTTATCAATTAGCATCTCTGTACAGCCAGGAGTATTTTCTTACCCACAGATAGACAATAAACACTCTTCAATAGAATCTCGCTGGGCTTTGGTAAGAGAGCAGCCCTTTGACAGTCTGTACACAGTATGTAATAAGGAATCGATGAGGGAAGCATGGTGCTCTGTGCCAGCAAAAAGAGGAGCACATCTGGTCAACAGAGGCAAGACTGCTGTGCAAAGGTATCGATTCAGAGCCAAAGCCATATCCGTAGCACTTAAAGCAGCCTATGAATTAAATGGGACAGAAATTAGATTTGTCTCATTGATGTTGTTACAAATTAAAAGAACTTGCTTGTTTTTCTTTTGTAGTAGTTATAAAGAGGGAAATTTCCAAAACACACAAATGAGGATTTGATACCTACTGGAAGCTGGATGCCTAGCTTCTTTTCCTGCTTCTGAATTCTCACAGATACTTTGGTTTTGTTTTGGTTTTAATGAACAAAAACATAAACACTAAAGGTAGCCATTCAAAACCAAAGGATTTTCAAGACTATATTAAAGAATGTCATAGTTACTTAACAGAACACTCCAAAATCAGGTAACATCAGTCAAGTCTGCATTTACAAAACTCAGTATGTTTCTGTGTTACAATCAGGCCCAAGTTCCAAATGAGGAAAAAATCCTCACCTGCTCTTTCTTAAACAACAACATAATTACTTTCAGAAAAATGTTGACATAAAAGGTTAAATAGGGAAATCAAAGTCCCTGTCTTAGCCCTCATATAAATGCTCTAAATCTGATCTTTCTGGACCAAGCCAGCTAACAAAAACTAGATAGAAATAAGACTCAGAAAAAGAGAGAGCAATTTCAAGGAGTAACTAAACAAAAAAATTAGAGATTTCCTAAATAACAATGTAGGTATCCTAAATAAAAATGTAGGTGTCCCTAACAAGTGCATGGAGACAGTGTTCTACATACAGAACACTCTGTAAATCTCTGGAAAGAGGCTCTCAGTTACATGCTTCATTTGCAGCTTGTCTGACTTCGATTCCATAGCACAACCTCAGAAATTCTCCTGGGGAAAGGCATAGCATATCTTATGCATATGGGTATCAGTGGCGGCTCTTATAAAGTGAGCATCATTCCGGAGAATTCTTCTTCACTGTTCTTCAAGTATTCTCAAAGCTCAGCAGAAACACACAGCTCATCCAGCATTTGAGAAATGCAGAAGACAACATGAAGAAATAAAAAACGGGGGTTTTGAGGGATGAAAAATGTTGAAGTATTCAGTAAATAACAGAACTGAAATACCAACAGGCTTAAACCCTTACCGTATCTAAAGAAGCAGCAGCACGAAGATCTGGCAGAAAGCCAACTTCGAGAAGGTGTAGAAGAAAATCCTGGTCCTCAATTCCATAGACCCTGTCAAGGAACAAAACCATGGCTGCCTTGTGATCTGGGCAAAACCCCGCAGACATGTCAGGTTCCACCACAGTACCATCTAAAAGGAAGAAATAAGACTTCAATGACAAGGATCATCCTTCACCAGCAGACTAGGCAATCATGTTACTACTCATCAGAGGTTTTGAGTCTCTGACAATATTTAAGCATTTTCCCATGGTTTTGTTCCACAAAGGCAACATATTTGTAGTTAACTGAAAAAAGAATGCATAAGGTAAATGCTACCTAGATAGACCTCAAAGTCTTTTCTGTTCATGCTTTGTGTATTAAGGGATTCTTATCAGTTGATATTCTGATAAGTACCCAAAACATACCAATTCATCTACAGAACTACCTAGTTCTTAGAAGAAGCAGACAGAAAGCAAAAAATACAATTCTACATCAAACACTCCAGGAATGCAGCACTGGTGAGCAAATCTTGTAATGCATGACAATGAACTAAGATTGTGCTAGAAAGTCCTCTGTATCTGAAAACTTCTGAAGTATCTGAAAGGAATTCATTGAAATATTTTTAAATTTTGATACTTTCATTTTCAAAACCAAATAAAGAATTCTGTATCTATGAGCTGTGCTCTATGCTACTGAGATATCACCTAGAGATCTATCACTATTTGGAATATAAATAAATAATGGTGTTATAAAATGATTTATGTTTTTCTCTCTTCTACTGTAACCTATCAGGCGTTCTTGAGCTGTAAGTCCCTAGACAATCCATGTTGCAATTATAATGTTCTCTCTCCAGATACCCAAAAAAGCAGATTCCTTTCCCTTTTATATTGATGCTCACATAGCTCCCACTATTGCAATCAATTCTATGTAGGCAGAAAACACAAAGAAATGCATTTGCATATGTATGTCACACTTGTTCTTCAGCAACTATGGTGAACTTATAACTCTGGTGTCTTACTAAGGTCTGCTAGAAACAATTGATAGGGTTAGAACAGCAAAAGCTAAGGATTATGTTATCAAGAAAAAAAACTTGTTTTTTAAAATATTTTAGAAAAATAGAAAGTATGCATTTTAAAATTTATTTTTAGAGTCGTAATAGATTTTCAAGATTCAATTTAAATGAATGGGATTTACATCAGTAATTTAAGTGTACACAACATTATAGCCTATAGCATGCAGAAAAATTTTTGAAACATTTGAAATATACATGATTTCTCTTCTAATTCACATAATAAATGGTTTAATTTCTATAACATTTTTAAATACTGGGAGAAGCATGAGTATCAGTATGTCGTTAAATTACGAAACATAAGAATGGGATGGGAGAACCAAAGCAGAATAATCATCTTACCTTTAGCTATGGTTGGCATGTGGAAAGGAATACTAATTACTCCCACCAAATCTTCCAGTGGAATCAAAGACCGTAGAATTGATCTGATTCTAATGGCTTCCCCTTTACCAGCATGGATTAACTGAGGAAAAGACAAATAAGAAATTAACAAGGTCTTCTTTTTACCTTCTATATGTGTTCATGTTCTGGAAACTTCCTAAACCATAGATACACAGGAAAGACTGATCTCAAAATTACATTACGATTAATAATGTAAATTTCACACACTGTGTATTTATTTGCTGCTTTGGCTGCAAATGTGCAAAGTCTAGAAATCTAGATGTTTTGTTATTAAATATGACTAAGCCCGTTTTCAGAATGGAATGTTAGTTAAAACAGGTGAGCAAAGCATTAAATGTAGCACATGGAAGGAGGTGGGGGGGGGGAGCAAAAGCAGATTTTCAGATGAAAAATACCATTTTTTTTCTTTCCTTCCAAATAACAACACTTTCAGGTACCCCAGTTGTTTTAGTTTTGTTTTAAAAAAGTCAGCAAGACAGGGAGAAAACAAGACAATTTTCTTATTCAAACAAAACAGATATTTATACAGTGACCTTAATAGATACCTCTCTCAAGTTATTGATCTCTGCACAAATCTGATACTGATCTATCTGAATTAGGGCACATTTCATGGTGAAATAAGAAACTATGCATAACTCAGTAGAATTTCTGAAGAACAGGAAGGTATTTTGAATTGTAAACAACAAATATTTTCAAATAGTTTCAAGCTTTTAGGAACTAAGTGATAAGGGATTCGTTTTTATAGTGTGAGTGTCTAATTCTTTGTATCTAATGCCTGAAATAGTGACATCTTACCTTTGAGAAAGTTTTTCAGTGTGA
The DNA here is from genome assembly GCA_013400195.1 of Aramus guarauna. Classification (NCBI taxonomy): domain Eukaryota; kingdom Metazoa; phylum Chordata; class Aves; order Gruiformes; family Aramidae; genus Aramus; species Aramus guarauna. Next base: position 176,501 of record VXBL01009547.1, read on the forward strand.
ATAAAGATTATGAAATATTAGTATGTATGTCCAGGGACAATACTGATTCCTACATTTTAAAAGGATGCCCTATAACATTTACTCTTTGAAATGCAATTTAAACAGTCTGTTTAAATAAGTATATGAAGAGAGTAAAACCATGGTTTAAAAGTAAATAAATAAATCACTCTACATCATCACAGTAAATAGGGAAATTTGAAGATTTTGATTGTCACAATGAACAATCAAACAATATTAATGACAGAATATTGTTGAAGATCAACCACAGGGCACAGTAATAAGAAAAGCAATGGAATAATTCCTTTAAAAAGAACAGCTTCTGAATAGTTTACTGAAATTCCATGCAAATTAGAAGATGAACATGTTACATAACTTACATAACTTAAGATACTGTGTAGCCATACCACTACAACACCAATAATGTGCTACTGTGAAAAAGCCAAACAGGAAATCACTAAGCAATCAGTAAACCAACTATGCCTTTACTTTCCAATGCATGAAGACATAAAACTTACATGCATTTCAGGGGCACAACGTCCTAAGAGATCAATCAAAGCAGAATAAAAGGTCATGATTGCATTTCCCATGTGAATAGTGTCATCTTCTTGTTCTTCCATTTCACTGTAATTAATTAAATGTTAAAACAATTAAAAGATGAAAATAACACAGGAAAGTTTACAACACCAATAAAGAAAGAAAATCTGCCCATAGGTATAACAACTTACACATAGTGGCTTTCTGTTAACTATGGACTTCTAGCAGAATAACACAGAATGGAATTTGTACCTAAAAGATTGTAGGGACATCTGCATTGTTACCATTTATGTGTCTCATTTTGCATCAGGGGATTGATTCTTAACTGACTGACAAAGAACAAAAAACCCCAGAATTCTAAAGAAGATTTAATATTTATAGAGTGTTACTTAAATTAACAGTGCAGAGGAAGCACTTCTATTTGGTAGAAGACAAATCTCTACCACCCATAAAATCCAAGGAAGAATCCAGGTGATAATTCACATTAAAACAAACAAGTCATTTCACCACTGAGATTATAAAACAAATAAGCAAAAATAATGGTAATGTAAGCAATTCCACTGCACCTACAGGGGTTTACTAGATCCATTACTTGGGGAAGGTCCATCTCTTGTTGGATCTTCTGATATTTGTATGGCTTCCTCCATGGCAGCAAGTAACCCATTGCCTCCTTCTCCTCTTAGAGCTGGACCAAAGCATTCAGGTCGACGGATAAGCAATCTGACTACAACATTAGCATTCTCCTCCACACTCTCTCCTACCACATAGAACAAATATCAAGATTTAAGATTATATCAAAAAGACTTCTGAAATACAATCAGAAAAAGGTACACAAAAGTGCGAAACATATGCATCAGTAGATACTTTTAACTACAAAACAGTTTAAATATCATGACAAAGTTACATAAATACACAAACATACTCCTCTATTATTGCAATAAAAGCTACAAAATAAAACATTTATTTTAATTCAACATTAAATACAGCCAAAGAACTAACTATGTAATAAAGGATGTTTGAAGCATCACTGAAGCTACTGATTTGTAGCAAAGACTCACATTCAAGTAAGAGAGTTAATGAGGGGACAAATATAGCTGCTAAACACTAAAATTAGACTATTGATATCTTCATGAAAAGACAGGGGTTTGGCTCTATGTCTGGCATAAGTTTTATCGTAAAGAGATTTAGGACACTCTTCTCTGCTTCCAAAGGAGATGTGGGCATTTCAAAGACTAAAGATGGGTCTAAAAAATGGGGGATAGGCTCATCATACTCTATATGACTTGTGAAATAGCCATCCAAGTTACTGCGTGTCTTGCATAATTCTGTTCTTTCTGCAAATTTTCCTGTAAATTTACAGTAATGTGTCAAGTTGGTTTGTATTGTTATTTTAAATGACAAATTTATTTGAATATTAGAAGAAGTTATAAAATTTATAGGCTTATACTCTACCATTGCAAAATACAGCAAAACGAAGGAAATCTAAATATCTCTCTCCTTCAACTGGATTCCATCCGATGTCTGGGTAGCCTTTACAAATCAACAAAGGACAACTCTGCAATCCACATCCAGCTAAGTAGCGAACCACCTAAAAGCAATGTAAGATGAAAAACATATTAATTGTGAAAAAGAAGAGAAGTGCAGTTTCAAAGGGAAGCACCCTCATACGTTGTCTTGGATATGGTGTCCACATTCTGTTATCCCCAACAAAACCATATCATCCTTTGGGCAAATCAAAAAAGCAGCTTCTTTCCTACTTCACTTTCCCAGTCTTTTACTACTTCTACCATGAACTGCACAAGCTTACTTATCTCAATTCCATTTTTCCTCTAAATCACTGCTTTGCTATCTATATTCATTTCTCTTGCAACCCTAAGCATTACAGATTAGTCAATTTTGTAATATTCCCCAACCACACATTATCCATCTTTGAAAACATATCTTCTAATATAACTCACAGATCTACTTTTTTATTCAAACCTTTCTTTTTCGCTTGCGTTTTTTCTTCCTTTCTTTTTAAACACACAGCAGTAACACTCCCTGTAATTCAGACCTATAGTCTCAGTAGTAGTTTTAAGTTGGCCCTCTCCTATCTGAATTTTAAGAATTGTAAGTATAGTCTTTAATCAGTTCAGACAGCTTCTTTTTGCTGACTATAAGAATGATAAATCTGAAAATGTCCTTTTAAAAAAACATGGTCCATCTTCCTATTCCAAGAAAGGATCTACACTTACATACCTCCTGACATGCTTTGCTACGAAGATTATAGCATCTCCAGAATTGGAGGTCTTCAAGAACAAATTGAACAATGTATTCCACTGTTTTACTTTCCATTAGAAAGTGGTTCTTAATGTCTACCTAGAATCTGACTTTCCATTATTTAAGCTGCTTTTCTTATCCACTACTGACATAGTAACCATTATTCTATTCCTTCTATTCCAGCAGCGATTTACATATTCTACACAATTCTCACATGCTCTCTTGAGGTTTTTATTCTCTAGTTTAATTAATTCCAATTCCTTCCACCTTTTCTGAAGCAGATTTAAATGTTAGGGAAAAATACAGATAGATATAGATAAATATCTCTACAAAAATATGTCATATATTGTAACAAGTTGTCACAAGGCTTCTACTAATCCCTATTGAATTATGCCACCACTGTATGTCACCATCAAGACAGAAAAACAAAGATTTTAGCAATACAGTTTTGTTGGGTATGGACTCCACTATTCCCAAAGTATGAGCTGCCCTTGAGGCAATACCTTTTGGTTACACTTGTGATGTAATAACCATAAACTCAGTTCAACTATCTGGACAACCAACAGGAAGAACAAACAATCAGATCCTGTTAGTCCTCCTCTGAAAGGTACACAAAACTCTCATATAATTCTTATAATCTCGGGTTTTGAATACTCCAGGAAATGGGAATCTTCCTCTCTCTACAGGAAAAAAAAAAAATGCTTGATAAAGAAGCTACCAACCTTCTCCAGATCAGGTTCCCTTAAAGCTAGTGCAAGTTCATTGTTATCCATCACAGAGGCTGCTGCAACATCTAAAGGAGTTGATCCTCGCATAGAAGGAGAGGCTGTTAAAATAACATTTCAACACCAAATTAATAAAACCGAACAAAGTCACAGGAAATACATTAAATATTTTTTTTTTTTAGTAAAATACAACATTTTGCCATTAGCTAGCACATGATTGTAAACATATCATTTATACCATTCAGTTTATAATAAATCATCATGCACTTGCATGAAATTTGATATTGATATGAAATCAAAATACAATGTAGAAGTTCAAGCTAGAAACAACTTTTCTTACACATTTCTATTCTTATCACATACTTTGTTTTAAGATCTCTTTCCTTCTAATTTTCCTAACTGACACAACTTCATTTGAGGAAAAAGTAGTGGGGATTTTCCATCTAAAACACTGACATTTTATCAAATGTACTGAAATAGAAAATATCTTTAAGGTTTAAAATATAAGATTCTGTGTTATCTATATCTTTAAAAAATGGCAGTCCTTACAGCATTAGAAAAACCTAAGGTTTTCATAGTAACACTCCAAACACATTCATTTGAGGACTTTCTCTCCAAAAAGAATTTTAGTTTATGCTTCTGTCCTATACCTATAAATTAATAAGGAAATTGTGATCATTTAAAAAAATTCCTGTGATGATTGTAAATGCTTATATATTCTCAATTACAGGTACTAAATTAGATAAAGGATAAATGTATCTCCTCTATAGCACTTCAGCCTAGAAAAGAAAGGCTAACATTTTAAGAAAACTTCGTCGTTCATTTCTGGGCATCTATACATCCAAACCCAAGCAAATGAACTCTGTATTTCTCCCACTGCCATAGGTTTATACTGAACAGTCTACAGATGAAAGTGCAGGGGAGCAAGCTTGAGCAGTGAGAAGTAAGCCCTAATGAAACACTGCCAACACTTATTTATGATTCCCTTCATCAAAATTAGGATTTTATTCCATTCCTCAAAATGTGCAACTAAATATTGACTCTCTCTTAATGTCCAGGCACATACATAAAAGCGTATACTAAATTACCTGAACTTAATACTACTGTCAAGAGTTTGTTTGGAGTTAGAAATACAGTTAATCAAAATATTTCTGCACTGGGTAAAGGAGAAACTTCAACACAGAGGGCACAAACAGAGGGGAAAACACAGGTGGTTTTATATATAATTTTTTTTACATATATATATATATCAGCAGAAAGTTTTAAGATTTTGGTTTAGATTCTCAAGAGCCACACACTTACCAAGGCCAACACTGCTGTTTTCCAATAAATAGCTAAGATGATCAAACATAGCTTTTTGATTCTGCCTGCTGATGCGGCAAAAATAACACAGAAAGCGACAACAGTTTGCCACCATCTTTGGGAAAGTGATTTCCTAAGAAGCAAATAAAAACCAGACTGAAGCTCAAACTCTAAGACGGGTATAAAACTTGCAAAAGATCATTTATGTAACAGCCTTTTCACACACTAATATTTATACATTGTATTCATTGCATCTCAGTGAAATTAACTATTCAGGTTTCATCTTGGAATCAACAGGGCTTTCTCAGCAAGTAAATAACTCCTTAAGCCCCAAAGATCAAGGTATAAGCCTGAAAAACAAGAACTGGGATCACCCATAAATTCTAGATCCAAAATGAAAGAATGTGAATGCACAGATTCACAGAGTAATACTACATTGATTTTTAATTAGTTTCTAAAAAGATCTCCCCTTTAAAACCCAGTAAGCATATAAAGTGTTATTTACAGTTTTTTCTTTAAAGCATCTGAAAATACAATGCTAATTATATCTTCCTCCAGAATGGAAGGACAGATTCTTCTAAAAACTGAGTCAATTATAGTGCTAATAGAAATCAGTAAGAGGTTGTGGTCTCAGTACCTCCAGTGGCTGCTCAGCCCTTTACAGGATAAAGCTTTGAACAGCTATATTGTAAACTCTCTGTCTTGTAACAGTGAATTGCTTTACCTTGGATTCTCCTCCACCAAGCACATTTACCATCACTTCCATGACAGTTTCATGCATGCCTAAAGCTCTCATGAGATTTGGATGTTGGTAAAATACTTTATTATTCATGATGTCTCTACAGGAAAACAAAATAAAAAAAAATAGATTAAAATGTTGTGGACCAATAGTTTACCTATTATGTTATTTGCAGAGCTGATTTACTGTGCAATTCTTCACCATCTGACGTGAAAAATTACCTCAGGGACTTTTTCAGGTTGAGTCTCATTTCTCCTGATTTTTTATGTACATTGTGGAAGAACCTGACCTTTCTTTTCCCATATTCTAGTTATTGTCCTAATCATCACTTGATTACACCAGAGTAGGATGCTTTTCTATTTTCATTAGAAATTCCATTCCAGATCCAAAATTATTTTCTGACAAGAGTATGATTAAAACTGCTATATTAGCTTAAATTTATATTCAACTATTTGATATTTTGACAAACCATTCTTTTCAGAATAATTCAACCTTGAGACAATTGACATCTGCCATCAAAACCGAGAAAAAACAATTGTAGAGGAAAGAGAATGTATATCCAGCTATCCTCTAAGCATCAGAAACAGAAGGTGCATAAATATTAACCTTAGTTCATGAGTTACTGCTCAAAAGAACTCTTCTACATATTTCAGTAGAACAGATTTACATATTCTAAAATCAGTCCTGAAGATTATAATGTCATTATATTATGCAGACATGTTATGTCCAATAAAAATGTCTGGTCTAAAACTTAATTAAATTTCTAAAAACAGTAATTAGTCTTGAAATCACACACAACCCATAAAGCAATCAGGACATGTGAGAAAAGGATGAGAAAGTCACTATAGAAAATACTGTTGACAACTCTTCAAATTTCATTGTATGTTTTGCACCCGTCTTTTTTTTTTTTTTTTCTGACCTAAAACTCCTGCAATCAGCTAAGGAAAATTTCAGCCTTATAAAAGATGAGACGTGAAGAGAACTGTTCCATCACCCTAAAAGCTACAAATTCACAACTATCAGTCATGCAAGAGAATGCATGCAGCATGTCTGATGTAGGTGGCACTATCAGAGTTTCTGACTCCCAGTAACTCCCAGAAAGATTAGCTGATCTTTTTCTCCCAAAGCCTACAACCAGACTTTTGTACCAGTGATGACAGAGCATAGGCCCTGCCTCCCAAAGCTATCCATACCACACCTCTTTTCTGCATTAATGCTTTGTGCTGTGGAAAAAGACCTCGATGGTAACAATCTGCTAAGTCATTCTAAACTCTTACTTGTCTACAGCAGCTTCCTTTTACAGAAATACAGTACAGAAAGTCAAAACGTCACCTCAGGGGCTGGCCAGCAACATTACACTACTTTAGAAAATACATCTACTTTTCATCTTCTGTTTAACTATGGACTACGTTATGACATGTCACACTTTAAAAAAAAATCTTAACAGTATTTCTGAGGAAACTGAGTTTTTAAGCAGGAATGAGTGATACTTCCATTTCTCAGCTGGAAGAAAGGATTACCTTCCACTCACAGCAAAAAACTTGGCATTTCTAAATAGGTGCTGGAGCTCAGGTTAGGCTATAAAAGGTACAAATGGCATAGCTGGGTAACCTACAAGATAAACCAGGCTATAATAGAGGCTACCAAGAAGGGTGATAGGAAGAGGCACTGAGAACACTAGCTTAACAGATATTACTCTTTCTTCCTTACACCAGACTTTCACATATTGCCAAAAACGTTAACATCAAATGAGATTCACAAAATCTCAGTTTTTAACTTGTAGCAAAAAATGTTAAGAAAAACATGTAAAAGAACAAAAAGAAAGCAAAATATGAAATTAAAACTCATCTGAGATTGCTTTTTTCCCCAGGCACAACAACGCTAGAATCTAGTAATCACTCACTCATTTTAGACTTTGCTAGCTTAAGTGAAGTGTAACAACTCCAATTGGAAGTACAAAGGTGGATTTAGAAATACCAGTATTTTGTGTCTTGACAGGTGATGGACTTTCCCCTTTGCCAAAGCCTTAGCATGAGGACACTGAACATTGCAACAACCAAGGAATATTGATGGGATCTGTTGGCAAGCTAAGAAGTAGGCATTGTTCATAATGACACTACAAAGTTATGTACAGATATTATTTGGATACTTGAGGTTTTCAGTAAGCTCAAAAAAAAAAAAAAAAAAAAGGTATTTTGCACAACAAAAGCTTCTCTTCTCCTTGCACTCCTGGCATTCTTTATATAATGCTATCTTTGGTTGTCATTGCTCTTGCTGATTGGGGATTTCTAATAGATCACAGCTGATGTTTAATCTCACCAGACATATCTCAGATGGTAATGGTTCTTTGAAAAAAGTGAGAGAAAAAAAGCAGATTCTTTGCTAGTAGAGATGATCATTTTTTCATTACTGTTTTCTCCAATTGTATTCTTTATTAGGCTATATTTCCCTATTATTAAATATATAATTAGGAAAAATAAGACTGAGTGAACTACTTCATAGTTCAAATAGTACCAACTACATTCAGTGCAATAAAAAGATGGCATAAGTACAGACACATATAGACAGAACTCCATTAGCTGACTGGGGGAGAGGGGGATTGTATGCGCCAACAGCTAACAGTCACCACGTTCATATAAAATGGACGATATTCCTAGTAGGATTCTTCACAGCCGTACTATTTAAGATATGGTAACAAGACATATTTCGTAATACCATAAAACACTGCATACATGTTTTCAACTTTTCTCATAGAAGTCTTATGGATGATATTTGCTTCTCTCCAAAAATTACACATATAATGCTGCAAAGGCTGTATCTTACAACTGAAGATACTAAACTGATACCAGCACCTGCATTTACACCCATGTAGACTAATAACATTCAAACTTCATGTATAACCTTGGCCATAACCATAGAGCAAATAACAACAAATATCTGTAAATAGAGAGATGTTACACTCCAGTTATTTACCCTAATCCACGAATCATAAGTTTCTCTTCCTCCTTCCCCATTCTGACACTAAGCAAGGAACGGATTTGGCCGAGGGATGCCAGAAGATTGATTGTGTCTTCCACAGACACACTATTTATGGTGTAGGTCTTTGGTAGGGCTCGAACCAGGCCACCAATACCATCATATTGGCGATGCAGCAATACAAACATGGCCCTCACTAATTCCGGGTCTTCTATCACTGATTCCTGGGCCCAGCGTACCATTGTGTCTGAAATTAACTGTTGAAGAGTAGCTGTGAAGAAAATACATAAATCACAAAATTAATGGCTCATCTGTAGTCCCTCAGAACTACCATTATGTAACATGAATTGGAATGAATTCAATTCTTAAGAAGCACCTTTGTCTTGGTATATCTTTAGCAGACTATCAAAGGAAAATAAAACCACACAAGACAAGCATCTCAAAAAACAAAAGCCTGTAAATTTAAAATTAAAATACGGAAAATAAATCTGGTAACATAAAAAATTATGAAGACATACAAGATGCACACAAAGTCTTCATATTTATTTCTACACATTGCTTTCAAGATTTTTCCAGGAATTCAGCTCTGAGGATTTTTCTTACATATTATGAAGTAAGACTGGAAAAATATACTGGTAGCACATGTAAATGCTGTATTATTTATTTACATGTCTAAGCTTTGTACCCACTCAAAATTTTATAGCGTACAAAACAGAATAATTTAACTTAGTCCTCTGCCAAAATCAAAGGCCCTTCAAAAGAAATAGAAATTAAGAGACTCCAATCAAATAAATGGCAAATCATCATTTACATCTTTTGAATTCAGTCTCTAATGAAGCAAGAAAGCCATATCTGATAGTCTCGCTGACAGTATTTATTAGTTGGCATATATATATATATATATATATATATATTTAGGAAAGTCATATTAAAATAGACAAGCTATATAATGTCAGTTAAGATTTGAGATTACTGTTTAGAAAAATTACTCACAAACTAACAGTCAAGACAAAGTATTTGATAAGGGTAATTGAATAATGTTCTTTCTCCCATCTCAGGGAACTTCCATTAAGGTTTGCAAGACTTTGTCAGATCAATTCAGGATCCTCTTGAGATGTCCTGATAGTTATACCCTAGAGAATTTCAACTTACCTAACTAATCAATTTATTTCCATGTCAAGCGGATAACAGTGAAAGTTTGACAAAGGAAATTTTACAATCTCTCCTGAAGTTCAATAAAGTGCCTAACTGCCAACTGGGTTGACAGTTGGACTTGATGATCTTAGAGGTCTTTTCCAACCTTAATGATTCTATGATTCTATTCTATGAATATCTTGATGTTGAAGAAGCTGGTTGATTTAGACCAAACAAAAAATATTTTCAAATTAGAAATCTATGTGTTGAGACAGTAACATGATTTTGGAGTAAACCAGATGCAATTTCAAGCAAAACTCAAACAACAACAACAACAAAAAAGTATTTAAAGAAAGATATTGAACAGACAGGAGTATACAGAGAAGAGAATGTTTAACAAAGAAGAGAATTTCTGCTAAGATGTGCTAACACAGGGTAAGGGAAAAAAAGAGGACTAGTACTGTATTTGATTGTTATGGTCCAAACACTGTACCATAAGTGTTTCCACTGTCACACACCATAATATTTTTTAGAGTAAAAGCCACTTTAAAAATAAGTAAAATAGGTGAAATGTGTTTGGGCTGATATTTCAGGAGGACTGAAATAAATAATAACAAGAAGGGACACAAGAGTAAGTTTCCTCTGTCTTTTTGTGCAGAATCACATGAGCAGGCTGTCATTTGGCTCCTGTTTTGATAACTGCAATACTGCATCCCAATCTGTGGGTCTTGCTGTTATCTTGCTTGCAACGAAGAACTCAAGCAGCCTAGCTACCACAATATTGGCTAATTAGTTTAATATAATACTGTCTTTCTACTAGCATAAGAGAGAGAAAATTAGATTTTGTAGGGCTTTAAGCTTACTACAAGAAAAAAAAAATCAGGAAACTGTAGGATTCATCATCACATTCTGCATAGACCTAGCCTCTAATTATCACTGCCTGATAACTGAAATAACAGTTATTAACTGCTAAGCTAGAAGGCACACTTTTAGGAGGACAAAAATATTTCACTAAGCTAACACTAATAACTGGCAGCTAGGAAGCCATATCATTGTAAGTACCTTGGGGAAATCTTCTCATCCCATAACTTTAGGCACTTACATTATGCAACCAAGCTAAAAGGCCCATCTCCCTAGGAATTCTGTGTAGTCAATGATGGAAACCAACTTTTTTATCAAAGTCAGAACACCTAAACTGTGTGCCCAGAAATTCATTCCTGCTGGTAGGGTGGCAGCATAAAAAATGAGGACATTTGAAAGTGCCACCCACCATAATAAAGGCAAAAAAAAAAAAAAAAAAAAAAAA
>VXBL01009547.1:187509-245825 GCA_013400195.1 Aramus guarauna
TTAGCATTGCCAAGTAAAAAATAAATAAATATCCATAATCATGTGGCACCAAGTGCAGAACTTGGATGCCACTGGCAATGATTCTTATCAAGATGGAAAGGCAGAAAGAGTCAGAAAAATGACATAGCAATAATCACAGTCATCAAATCTTGAATTTTAGGTTGGGTGGGGAGGCTTCTAAGTACAGCTTTGCAAATGACAGTCTAATTGCACATTCTTCTTTATTTTGGTAATCTTCATGCAAATACTGATTTGAAGCTGCTGCAGTTGAATTTATGAGCAAGTTCTCATAATCAGGACCTTGCTACAATTGTTAAAATTTTCCACTACATCCCATCGGGAAACAAATCTGCCTATCATAAAAATTCCATCTGAGCTTGTTTTGAGTCAGAGCTACAAACTTTAAGGTGCACAGATGTTTCACTAAAAATCCACCTTGTTTTGGTTGAAAATATATGAAGAACTTCCTCCCCTGGTTCTTTTGCCTTTTGGAATTAGGATACAATAAACTGATTTAATTTTGCTTACAGGATGTCTTAGCATCATCATCCACTGGCTTCTCAGCTTGCTTCTTCTTCAGATATGTAACTTTTTCCATAAGGTATAGGAGGCGACCCCTAATGGTTAAATCACTGTTTCCATCCAAGGTTCCATCTTCATCTAGTTCAATTCCTGAAATAAAAAACATACACTAAATAGTTAAAGAATAAAATTAAATAAATTACAGACATGATTTGTATCTTGTATGTACAAACATAATCAAACTGAACTATGTTGTTCTGCTCTGTTAAAACTACAGAAAAGTTTGATATGGGATATGCTTAATCAGCAGTTTGGAACAAGTATCAGGTATACGTGCAAGGCAGGAAACTGCAGATAAGGATCATGTAATCTTATAAATTCATTGCATAAATTGTGTGTTATTATACATAAAATATATAGTCAATATATTTCTGTAGTCAACTCCCCCAGTATGCACGTTTCCATGCTAACACTGATGCCTGTGTTTTGGACCTATGTAGCTCAGAAGTGTAGATATCGTCCCTACTGACACAGTATGGTTCAACTGATACTAGTAAAGACTAGGAGCTTTTTAGGTAGAGCATATCATAGAAGTGAAAGAACTAAAGTTACAGTAAATATACTTTCTAGTGACCAGCCAGAAGAAAGTAGCAACCTTCACACTACAGTGGTTCTTTCGTGATATTCTTATATCAAGCTATAAAAATGTAAAAAAAAATACACGCAAGCCTTTACAGAATCACAGAGCAGCTGAGGTTGGAATAAGCCTTTAGGGATCATGGAGTCTGGTCTCTCTGCTTAAAGCAGGTTCAACTAGAGCAGTTTGCTCAAGACCACATTCAGTCAGGTTTTGAATATCTCCAAAGGTGGAGACTCTACAACGTCTTTGAGCAGCCTATTCCCGAGTTCCATCACCCCTACAGTAAAAAAAAACCCACAAAACTCCCCCCATGAGCTTTCTCTTTAAGTTAAACAACCCCAGCCGTCTCAGTCTCTCCTTGTACAAAAGATCCTCCAAGAATTTAACCATCTTTGATGGCCCCTCCCTAGACTCACTCCAATGTGTCCATGTGTCTCTTGTACTGGGGAGCCCAGCTGTTAGCTTGCTTTGCCACCAAGGCCCATTGCTGCTCATGCTCACCTTGTTGTTGACCAGGATCCCCAGGTCCTTTTCTGCAAAGCTACTTTCCAGTTTGGTCCCTAGCCTGTCCTTCTGCATGGGTTATTCCTTTTCAGGTGCAGGACTGCACTTTCCATTGCTGAGCTTCATGGCATTCCCATCAGCTCATTTCTCTCATGTTTTTAGCTTTATTCATTCATGCATACATTTTAAAGGAATTGAAAATCTTAACCTATATTTATTACTCACACTAAAATAAGCTCAAAGTAAAAAGGTCATTCAACTATATTTTCTGGGCTTTTTAGTTTCCAGTATAAGTTCTAAAGTTAAGGGGTTTGTGGGGACTTCTTTAGCAGCCTTGAATTTCATAGGATGTTTCTTCACGATACTACATCATTCTTCTCAATTTACTGCATCTGGTTTTAATTGTCTGATTTTTTGCATTAAGTACAGTTCCACTTCCATTAAAAGATATTTTCTTATATTTTGTCTTAAGACAGTAATTGACACTAAACAATCTTTATCAGTAACTTCATGTTTTACACTAGATCATATTACAAAATGGTTTGGATGGCAGTCTCTTCAACCAAACTAATCAACAGTAAAGACACTCAAACCTCTTATCAATTAGAACACAGAGATGCTCTGAAATTACTCAAATGAAATGTGTTTTCCCACAGTTGTGCTGTTCCCTGAGCTCTAGTTGTACTTTTCTGATTTCCAAACTGTCAATATAATGTCTCTCAACCATTTCACAAGATGTGAATCCCAAAATGGTGGCTGGCTAATCAACAAAACATAGGACTCAGGATGTGTAATTGTTTACCTATTTTGCAATAGCCATATTTTGAATAGAAAGAGTAATTAATTCTGCCCTACTGTAATGCATCCTCTGACCCACAAAATTAATTTTCTACTTGTAGATTATACAAATTACTGTTTTCCCACAAAGAAAAGAAAAATAATGAGAAAACTAGACCAAGTAATTTGAACAGAGGAGATGATGGTAAAAGACTAAAGAAAACTGGAAAAATTCAAAGAGAAAGATAAAGCCTCTTCTTTCAAATGTTACTTCTAAATTCTTTATTTCATCTTTGGGTTTTGTCAATTGACAGTTTACTTTGAATTTTCCTTTTTTCTTTTTTCATTTTTAATTTAAAATAAAAATATTTTATTTGAAGTGTCATAATGCACCTTCATCAAGTTTGTGGATGATACAAATTAGGGGGAGCAGAAAACACACTCAAGGACAGGAAGCTCAAAAGAGTAGAGGGATGGGCTAACAGGATACTTGAAGTTCAGCAAGAACAAATGCAAAATTTTGCAACTTGGACAGACCAACCCCATGGGACAACACAGGCTGGGCATGAACTGGTTAAAAAACATCTTTGCAAGAAGAACTTTACAGGTGCTAGTGGACAGTAAGCTAGACACCAGTCAGCAGCGCACTCTAAAAGCAAGGAGAGCTACAAATATCCTGTATTAGCAGAAACATAATCACTAGCTCAAGGCAGGTGATTATTCCTCAGTACTTGGCACTCATGAGATGACATCTGGAATAGTACATCCAGTTTTGGGTTACCCAATAGAAGACAAACATTGAAAAGCTGGAGAGCATCCAACAATGGCCCATCAAGATGGTTGGTGGCTGGATCGCTTGTCCTATAAGGACACAATGCAGGAACTGGGTTTATCAACCTGCAGAACAGAAGCTTGATGCTAGACCTAGTAGCAGTCCACCAAAACCTACACAGAAGTTAGCAAGAAAATGCAGCCATGCTCTTTTCTGAAGTGAACAAGATACAACCATCAAATTAAAACAGGCAGGGTTCCAAACTGACATAAGGAAAAAAGAAAAAGAAAAAAAAATCACCATTAGGACACTCAAGCCCTGCAACATGCTGCCCAAAGACATTGGGGAATCTCTGTGCTTAGAAGCTTTCAAGACCCAAGTGCAAAAATCATTGAGCAACCAGATCTGAGTTCAGCATTGACTCTCCTTTGAGGCAGAGACTGCATCAAAGATCTTCTGTGGTATTTGATACCTTAATAGATTTGTGAAACTGGGAGTGGACACAACTAGGATAGCTGACTCAAACTAGCCAAAGGGATATTTGATACCATGACATCATGCTTCTTATATAAAGGGGGCTGGCCAGAGAGAAGGGGACAGGCTGAGCATCGGGTTGGGTGAGCAAATTGCATTCTATCTCACCTGCTTTGTATATTCTTTTATAAGTACTGTTGCTGTTATTTGCCTCTCCCTTTGCTGTCCTAATAAACTGCCCTTATCCCAACACACAAGTTTTACATTTTTCTTCTGATTGTTCTCCCCATCCCACTGAGGGTGGGGGAGGTGAGGGGGTGACTGAATGGCTGCATGTTGCTTATGTTGCTTAGTTGCTGACTGGGGCTAAACCACAACATAAAAATATTCAGTAATAAGACTTACCACAGTGTGTCATTAGGTCTTCATGGAAATCCAAGAGTTGATCCCGAATTTCTTCTGGGCAAGGACAATCATTTTTATCATCTTTGAAGTTCAGCAGCATGTTAATCTTAAAGAATACAAAGGAAAGGCAAATAACACTGATCTGCAAAAGCCAAAACTTTGAAATCAAACGGAACTCTGTCACATATAGACCACAACAAAAAATAAATTGTCCATTGTAAATTGTACCTGCTCCTGAGGTGGGGATCGAAATTCTTTTGTTTTTCTAGCTGTCAGGGCAGCAGACATGTTCAAGGCCTGCATCACTTCATTGTACCGGAAGCGTTGATTCTCTTGAAGCTTGGCCACAAAATCATCCGAAAATGCTACAATAGCTTCTATTCGGTGTCGTACTTGGCAATCACACAGGTACTGGAGTAGATGACACATCTGAGAAACATCATTGTAAGAGAAAGAAGAGTTGGCAAACAAGGCAAATAAGGATGCATTCCTTACAGCAGCAATTACCATCACATAAAGGGAGTGAAATCTTTAATGTTGTCATTTACTACATATGAAGTAATCCTACACCAGGAATATCTGGCATCTGTAGTAGACTTACATGCCTCAAACATATAAAATGTCAGACATTTATTAAAGTTATAAGCGATTGAATTTAGTTCTTGCTTCTAGGGAATTTCTTTTCTGTTTGGATCCATAAAAATGAAGAATTCCCTGTTAATGTCATCGAGAAAGTAATTCTACTTAATGAAACAACGGTTGTTTGATCTATCAAAGAAGATACTATCAGGAAGATACTAAATTTTGTTGTTTCCTATAAGGAAACTATTTAACTAAGATCAAAATACTGTATTCCTTGAAAGAGAAATTACCAAGTGAAGAAAAACTGATCTGTGAAGAAATGGGAACAACCACTATCACAGCAGTATTGTTACCTGTAATTTAACAGGTTCTGGAAGTTTCATCTGAAGGAGTCCTTCCTTTGGCACTTGCTCCCCTCTGGTTTCTTCCTCTCCTTCTTCTGACTTGAGCTCGTCTGAACTCAGCTCCTTCTCTGAGAAATCAATTTCGTCCTCCTGGCTCATTGCTTCTTTGAAAACCCGGGGCTCAATCAACTGCAAGATGTGTTTCAGATCCGCGTTGTGGAAGATTCCCATAATTAGGAGTGTATAAAAGAGCTTGATGAGAGGGACAAACAGAAATTCTGTAGAACCTCCAACTGGGTCTCTGACATGGAGGCTGCCCTCTTGAACAGCTTCAGTCAGCATCTCTATGGTTTTGGCCTTTAAGATTTCCAGAGGGAATTCAGGACTGAACTGAAAGCATTCACTGCTAATGCTTACAAAACTTGGAGAGGAAAACTGCATTCTTGGCCTTAATGAAGTGCTAAGTCCTATACCAGGGAGGCCATGTTTTTTGTTTTCATCAGGAAACAAAGTAATGCTCTTGGTCTCATCAGTCATTGGAACTATAAATTCATTATTCATCATTAACCTGGCAGTTGCATAGGTATTAAGATGGATGTCAATGAGTAAGTCATAATATCCTGTACGTAATAATCCTGGCATATATTTATTCTCAATGGCATATAGGAGCTGAGATTCATCCACATGACTACACATAGCATGGGCCACTCGGTTGTTGCCTAAAGCACAAACAGCTGAATATAATCGGAGGGTATGGTAGTGAAATTTCAGCAATTCTTCTTGTTCTGTCAGCTCTAAAATATCAATTGTTCTGCAGAGAAAAAAAAAACACCACAATACAGTAAATTCCGTATCAGTGTAAAAACTTACTTAAGTTAAAGAATTCAAAATTCTCCCTAAGGATAAGACTGGCGCAACATCAGTTCTATGGATGGACTTTTTTCATATTTCAGCTTTGATGTGAGAAACACCATCAACCTAAGAATCAAGGACTAATAACGAAGTTCAATCAGGAACTTATTCAAGTTGCTCCCAAAGTACAATTTCAATTACAACTCAATTACTTACACTACAAACAAGAATTCGGTTAACTGAAAATGAAGGTTTAAAAATTAGTATAGGTTGAGATATTTATATCATTTATAGTTTATAGATCTGGGGTTGCAAAATGGCAATAGACTAACCAGTTAATTTGCAGAGGGTTCAGGGGCAGGGTTGTTTGTTTAGAATTCTTAACTAATTTTTTAGTGATTTTATTTTCAGTTTTGGCACTGGCAAAATGCTGAGACTTTTGCGTAACAAGGAAATCACAGTTAAATTTCTTCAATTGTTTAAACTACATTTAGGAAAATTAAAGTAATGGAATAATTAAATTGGTCACAAATCTTAAAAAATCCCTACAAAACCAGATCTTTTTCTGTCTTACAGATTATCTTTCATAATTTATAAATAGAGTTCATTTTCATTCAAAACCTATATATACTATTAAAGAGTTTTGAGAGAAACTAGGAGAGGTTGGAAACACAACAAAAGGAAGCAGATTTTTAAAACACTGAAAAGTAAGATTAATTTTTAACATTAGCTAAATAAAAACACACTGTCTTTTTTTACATGTGTTATAAATACAGAGAAGACCTTGGGCTTTTCTTATAGAAATTTTATTACATGTCTAACTTCATAATCCCAACTTAGCTCTTATATACTTCAGCACACAAACATCAACCTGTTTTCTTCAGGAATATGAAGGGCCATGAACTGCAAAGGATTCAGGCATTGTATCATCCAGCCTTGACGTTCACTGATCCGAGAGACATCAACCTTCAAGAAGTGGTTTGGCACTCTGCTCCAAAGCACATGAGTCAGAAATTGGACATGGAGACGTGGAGGACACTGAGAGACTGGGTTTTTGTGTTCGCTCTTAAATAAACCAGCAGATAATGGCATTACATTCTGGAAAATTCCAACAGAAGAGAGAGTCAGTCTTATCATTTTTACCAAACAATGAATACATGGTATTTTTCAATAAACATATTCAACATATAGCAAAGTACAGTGCAACAGAAAATTAACATTTTCAGTAGTTTGTAAAATCAGCTGGGAACTGCTGGTAGATTAGCAGTAAGACAGCATTGTCCGTAACAAAGTTTTTAAAATAGTTAAATTTGAAATAGAAAATTGAATTGAACGTGTGGTCACTTCCTTGGACCAGAGATCTGAACTCCACTCTTCTTTTACATCATCTGATTTCTTAGACATCCACATATCCAAAGCAAGGAAGCAAATTCAGCTCAATTTTCTTGAGTGTACTGTTTGAATGTACTTTAAAACTATTTTAAAACTCTAACTTAATTTGCAAGATACACTGGTTTTCCATGTTCTGTTCATAGAATAAGAGATTTGCCTTACTGACTGAAGTGATTTTGTTTCATCACGAAGGATGAGATTCAGAAAATTCAATAGCATTTTGCAATATCCTCTGCTAATTCTAAACAGTTACAAACCTTTTCATCCGATGTACTGTATTTTAAATACACAAAGTATTTAAAAAGGATATAAGAAAAAAAAAAAAAAAAGGCAATAGTTCAAGCCCTTGGAATCATAAAAATGTGCCCAATACAATTGCAGGCAACAAATGACAAAGGAAAATAATTTATTTGATACATTAGTCCTAAACCTGCATAAACCCAAACATTATTTACCTTTATTCTTCCCAACTCAAACTGGAAAACGTTGGGGCTTGTAGCTTGAGCAAATACAGCAGGAAATAACTTTGTACTCGGTTCAACCTAAATCAAAGATGCACAAATATATAACCATTGAAGACAGCAAAACAGTATTACACATTAAAAAAAAAAATCCCAATATCTGTATTGACAGTCAATAAGCCTTTGAATAAAACCACAGAAAATCCAAATGGGGGGGGGATCACTGTCATCACAGCGACAATTACTTTTTTTCCAATCTTGTACAAAAGTTTCTAATAAGATGCAGTCTGAGGACTTGCTTTTCCCCCTTCCCACTGGAAGACATCATCAAAAAAATACTCACCTGATAGTACGTGCCTAGTTCCTTGCCATTAGCTGTGAAGGTCAGCAGGCCACTGGCAGCATCAACCAAGCAACCAATCTCCAGCCCATTATTATTACGTCCTTGTCCAGGGCTCATACTCTCTCCTGCGCACACCATATAGCAGTTGCTGCGTTTTATACTGAATGTCAAAAGACAAATTTATTTATGGATAGTGTGTAAACTTTCTGTAGTGGACCAAGAACAACTTTGTATAGCTGCAACCAACAAGGTCTTGTGGCTGATAACAGCAGATCTCACCATAACCAATGTCAAAATTCAATGAAACCTAGACTTTATAATTGAAAAAATAAAAACTGAAGATCATAAAATATGAACAAGCTCAAATCCTTGGTAAAATTCTGACTTTGCAAGTTAATGTTTTAAATCATTTAATGTTAAGCTATTGTACTAATTTTGGCCTGCTCAAAAATTAGTTCCAAAAATATGACTCAACTTTGTACCAGTTCACAAGTCATTATTTACAGGATCTTGGTCCGAAACTATATAGAAAAGCTGTGCTATTTTACTTTTCAGTGCCTATTGATCTGATTAGATCATTACTCCACTGTTTCTTCACAAGCAAGAGGAGAGAATAAGTAAAGTTACACTTTTTTCTATTACTTTTTTTTCCCCCCCATCAACCCAATTACATTACATCGGGTGGATTTAAAGTTTATAAATTGTTAGTTATATTTTTTTAAGAAAATTGTAACCAACCTCTCATGAACCTTCCCTTTTTCATCTCCCAGTGTAACTGTGACAGTACGAACTCTGTCCAAGTCAAAGCTTGTGTCATACTGGTGAAAGTCAGATGTAATCCAGCCCACCCAGACATTAGCAGGTTCTTGACCAGGAAATATTCTCACTGAATAATAGTACTGTCAATTAAAAAAATAATATCAGTAAATGTTAGTATTTGGTTTCCAGTGCACCAGTTTGATTCAGAATTCATATGTGCTCTTAAATCTGAAAATGTGTCATCTCTTCAAAAGTAGCTTGTTCAAGTGCAATTCATAAGCAAAGCAACAAAAGAATATAAACACAAATCAAAATACAACCAACAAAATATGTATGTTAAAACAAAAACATGGAAAATATTAACAATGTGCCATATACGCTTGTATCGTAGGCATCTGCATCATAGCATTGTAGGCTATTTTTGTACTGCAGCTACAATTTTTATACAGTAGGTGACTCAGTTTCTAATATCTAATATCTTTTAGAAAGAGGAGAATACATCCAAAAGACAAGTACTTTTTCCATTGAACATTGAAGAGTGAGCGTTTAGGGAGCTGATCTTGTCAGAGAAAGATGCACAAAACTTTCACTGGGAATTCCATGAAATAAATGCTGAGCAAAATTAGTATAGATGTTTTCAAATGGTCCTGAACATTGACCTATTAGTTTAACAAACTTTCCCTATTTATTCTGTTAATCTAGATTTATTTATTCTTCCTCTTTTATGTTTGGTGTTATCAATAGTAGTTTCAAAAATGGATTCAATTAGTTTATGGCTTTCCATGTGGAAATTGGTTGACACTGACAATCAAATCAAAACAAAAGGAACATGGTGGTCTCAACTTCAGTAGTACAGGACTACCATAGACATTTAAATTAAAAATTTTGCCTAAAAATTATACTGTTTCTGAAACTCTTACAAGCAAAAACATGTAGTTGTTAGAAAAAAAAAAAAAGGCAAACAGCTAAAATACCAATCCTGTGTTACGATACCGTGGAAGTTTGCATCAAATAGTCATAGTCATCCCTATCATCTGCTAGCACATCCTCAGTAAGCCGTGCAGAGTGACTCATGCTATAATCTGGCTTTGTCCTTCTGAGCATAAATCTGTAATAAAATAATTAAAATCAAAATCTATATGAAAAGCTCTATATATCAACAAATATACACAAAAGACATTGATACATTGTCCCTGAATACATGATATTTATTACACTAGCCCTAAATACATAGTATTTATTACATTATTAATACATAACAACAGTTTATTACGTCCATGTATATTAAAACAAAAAAAAAGATTCTTCAGAAAAGAGAAAGAGACAAGCTTATTTTTAAAAGCATTTAAATGAATTCTGAGTTTAAACTATATATTCAAAAGTTACTTGGAAGCTACACTCACATAATGTAAAAAGTTCTCAGGCTGTTAAACACTTATGTCACTTTGGAAGAACATGGAACCTTAAATGACCTTCAGGTATTTAAAAATACCATCCACATGCCCTGATTTATTCTGCAATTGAAATATTTAACAAACCAAATTTGGTAAAGAAGAGCAGTAAAAGAATGGAAAGTAATATTGTCTGGGTAATGGCTTAGTGTTTGCATCTCCACAGCATCGTCAAGTTAGGTGTTCTAATCCTGATTCCATAAGAAAAATTAGGGAGAATGAATGTGTCAAGTAGCTATGATGAATGTGTCAACTAGCTTATCATTATTTGTTTCACTGAGGGAGATAAGAAGCTAGTATACATTTCTAGATAAAGATTATCTAACACCTTCTGCTTTTTGAAAGACGTGTGAAAAAAACAATCCATGTCACTTTGAAGACTTCCTAGTTCTCTCAGAATGGATCTCCCTAGTTTTAGAGTGCACTTCACATGATGATCACAAAAGCCTTCACAATAAACCAAATTGCATGTTTCTAATAGCTTGGAAAATGTTTTCAGTTTTCCATTTAATTTTAATCTATATATTGCATATGATGTAATTTAATCACATGAAGGTTAACTGTCCTGCCTACTGTGTTATATCCAAATTTAGGGCAGAATTAGGGAAAAATCTCTACAGACCTGACTGGCATTTTCTTCTACTATTCAAGAAACAGGGGAAAAAAGAAAAAAAAAAATAATAAAAAAAATCAAGCCAAATGTGCTACTAACCTTTGTTTAAGACGTGAAGGCTTTTCTTGAACATAATCTTTATGGTTGTTTAACTCTGGTTTTGTGGCATCTTTTTCTCTTTCTGTCCGGTCGGGAACTAGATGACCATGAGCAGTTTTCATTAGGACCTCAAAATCAGAATCAGCATCATAATCCTCCAAGTCATTCTTCGGGCCAAAAACACCAGAGCCTGGTAACCCTCCTGCAGCTGATCTGGAGAACACCTCAGCACATTCAATGGGCATGCTTAATCGAAAAAACATGACGTCTGTTTTACTGTTCTGTGAACCAAAGGACTTCTGTGTGACCTTCAGGCATGGGCAGGTGTCTATGGTGCCATCAATTCTCATCACCTATCAAATGTAAAGATGTAGTTGTTTTGAAGCTGATGCTTTTCCCCTCCTTGTAAATATTCAATTTCTACTTCTAGAATAAGCATCCATGAGTTGCAAAACTTGCAACAGCACACTGTCAACGGTCAAATGTATTATAATCATATGCTGCCATTTTAAGGGGAAATACATACTATCAGGAGTGGAGATTTTTGTTGTTCCCTTGTTAAATAAAAAAAGCACTCACAAGGAACAACCTTTCTCATCATAACTCTTGACAACATAAATCTAACCCTGCCCAGAACAACACAAACCAATATAAATGATACATGTACATACGCAAGAACACAAATTATTGCTTAAATACTACAGTGTGATACACACAAGCTGAAAAAAAAAAAAAGGTCTTATTTCATCAATTTCAGAAGGATTTCATGGTAAATTTATAAGGCATGAACTCAGTTCCATCAAGATGCACAACTGATTGGAACATAAGTGTTGGCACAACTGCCTAATAAATATTTATTAAAATCAAAACCAATTAGTTATGGCAAAATCACTTCAGGAAGTGTATGCAACACAACACATGGTATCTGTTATGTAGAAATGCCCAATTTCTGGAAGTTGTTTATAAACATAAGTCTCACTGCACAAGGAGTTCTTAATGAGGACATCTTGTAGAATTTGTCTCTGAGAATCTCATGTTTACACACACAACAGACTTCACACATAAAGAAATACTGTCAACCAAATGATTACATTATTTGCAACTCCATGGAATGTAAGAAATTTTTAACAGGTGCAGGGTTCATCCGGAATTGGGTCAACATATCACATTAAAAATCTTGCCTAGACGTGCAAAAGTAGAAACATAATTCAAGCATATTCATGGAAGAAGCATGTAGAAATATTTTAATAGGATCACAAACCTCAATATGTTCATGATTTTGTGGCACTGGTAGAAACTGAGGGAGTCTTTTACTCAGCCAAATGGTTATGTCTCTGTTTGTATTAACAGCAAAGGGTTCATACCCTTCCTGTAAGCCACAGATAGTGAAATATTTTAGAGTGCTGACATCCTTTCCAAAGTTCATTCTTCCCACTTGAGATGGGCCCAGGCTGCACACAGGTAGAAATCCTTAAAACAAGATGAAAGAACATGTAGGTTGTACATCATGAACATCAGAGAACTGCTCTCTTCCATAACCAAATTAAAAAATATTTGGGGGGGGGGAGGGGAGGGGGAGGAGGAATATCCAAAAACCAAATGGTATAAATGTAAGCAGTCATCGATAGCACATCATCTCTTGCATGTCACTGAGTACTGTATCTCAACTATCATTCTGAAATAAAAAGCTCTCTAATAGCCATGGATCTCTTGACACAACACTCAATTTACTTCACAGAAATCTAAGAGTACTTGAAGGAGTCTGACAAACAGCTCTTGCTTAATCTCTCTGCTAAGCTGGTAGAATGTTGCCAATTTTACTCCAAGTCTTACTACTTTTGATATTCCCCCTAAAATTCCATTAGGCATGGTATTTTGAGAGAACCTCTAAAACTACTATGAAAGCAATACAGTGCTTTTCCATGCAGCTACAGGAGTGAAAAAAAATACAAATGTGCACCAAATGCACACTGTAGTTTAAAACAAAATTTAAAATTAATTAATTCTAAAAATTCAGAACAATTTGTTGCTCTGAATAATGAAAACTGACAATATGACATTGTAGCTTCATGAAACTTAAAACAGTTCAGGTTTGGGCTGGGCTTTTTGTTTTTGTTTTTGAATTATCCAAACATTTGTATTCATCTGCTCTCTTTCAATAGCACAGGGAACTCACTTGTGACTCCCTTGCATTTTTTTTTAAAAATGTTTTGTTCTGTCTTTTTCCTCAGGTTTAGCATCACAGTGTAAAAACTTAAGAAAATCTCTTATTTCTTCTGTTCCTTTTCATCCTGATTTTAGATTTCCACAGCTATAAACCACTTTGTAGATTCATTTGACTTAGCTATTAACAAAATGTTTTCTTTTATATGAACAAGAAACATGAAGCTCTGTTCAATGATTCTGATTCAAGTGAATGTACCAGGTATTGAAGGGTCTAAGGATAAAATACAACTCATTCCTCACTTTTCTTTAGGCTGCCCAGATAAAAAAAGGGCAGATTATTTGGTCATGAGATGGTCTTTAGAGACAAAAGCAAACTCCGGAGCGCCATCTACAGGAACGACTGCTCATCAGGTAAAAGAGCAGCCTTCACTCCTACCTTGTGAAGATTTTATTACAGATACATATGATAACAAATCCTGTATATGTGTATTAGACAAAATAAATTTAAGGACATACTATTAATCATAAGTTCAAGTCTAGATTTTTATCTTCACATGAAGGCTCTCAAATCACAAAGCATCAACTTCTCAGATAATACAAAAAATTTAGACAACAGGATTCATGTCCATTCTGCTAGAAATGTCAGACAATAATAATGATTATTTTCCAGAACTAAATGAAATAAAAAAGAATTATACAACACATAATTAGGAAAGTTATATTTGCATATATAGATATATGCTGTGGTAAAGCCTAGCCACTTTAGTAGGGAGAACTTACTAGTCTCCCTGTTGAGTTAAAGGAATCCATATAGTAATAAGCAAAGCCAAAACCCAAAATTCTATTTTCAAATCAACTTTATAAATCTCTGCTCATCACTCAAGAACAGTAACAACCTTCTATGGACATCAAGTTGTTTGAGAATGGGTTTTCACTGAAACAGTTGTGATGGCATGAATCCTCACAATATTAACCAAAAATGACATAAGATTTGCTATAAACCACATAGATATATGCAGCCTAAAGCACATGCTTTGTCTGTCTGAATCACCTCACCATTTAATTTCCAATTGTTATTGATGTAAATAATTTTTTTATGTTTCTGCACAGGTCGAACATTTCATGAAAGGAAGCAGCAAGCTCTATCTCCAGCACCTTAAGAATTAACACATAGGCAGTTCCTCCTTATTACAGCCCTCAAATGGGAAATAATTGTTTTACAAAACAAAAACAGCAATAGCAGCTGATGTTATCAATAAACATACATTGTAGAAAAAGCTGTTTAGAAAATTAGATGTAGATCGAAATCCAAGAAAAGACTATCGAGTCTGTTCATGAAGACTGAAATACGTACATGACACAAAACTACATCAAAACAGGAATATTTAAAATATGTAAAATATTTAAAATGTTACTAATATTCACCCTTCCTAAATAGAACGCATATAAACTGTTAATTTTTCTACCTATCCATTTTCCTGTGGACTCAGAAAAAAAGCCGTCACAGATAGATTCATTCTTAGATGTGAAGCAAATATTTTACACACATACATACAAATAAAATGTAAATGAGTATTTGCAAGATCCCTGAAAGAAAACAAAGAAACTCAGAACACAGGTAAAACTGTCATTGAAGTTTTTACTCAATCTAGTATTTTTTGTCAACCCTGTAACTGCAGCCAAGATGGAATACAGATAATAATCTCTCTCACTCATACAAATTTCATTGGTGCCAGAGCGGTACTGTACATGTAGCTAACTCCTGCAAGTAATCATAACCATACAGTAATTGTTGCTCTGTATGAATGGAATATAAATACCATCATGGAAGTCCTAATCTTGGAAGCACTACTTCCATCTCCGGTGAAATTCTGCACTGATTCACCAATGGTTTATCGTCATTAAGGTGTTTCAGGGCTCTTCTGTATATGGTAAAGATATGGCATCTCATCTTATATGGAGGGAGTGTGCTGGTAAGGCAGTTCCATGACTTACTATGAAATAAAAATTAACTTTCAGTACCCTTCTCTAAATGGGTATTCAGCCATCTTAGATGGGATACTTCACAAATCCTGTGTAGCTCTTGCATGCTGGAGGCTACATAAAAAGATGATTTTCCTATGACCTAGCTCTTAATCTCCAGGTGCATAACCGGGCTATGGAGCAAAACTTTTATTTTACTTCATGAAATAGCAAAACAAGTAGAAAGACTTTAACACTACCACCAGAAAAGTAACCTTCTAGCATTGTCTGTCACATGTGGCAAAAGCATAGGACAGCAACACTTTTTATAATGTTCCCTACCTTTGAGAATACAAGATGTACCTCCTGACCGAATTTGTCAAACACTTACTATAAATAGTTCATGCTCACAGAGATCATGAGTTGACAAAACAAAATTTAGTTTGCACAGTATATTTGTTCATATCTACAGTGTGAAATTTCTCTTACACAAAGGCACAATAATATGCAATTATGTTAAACAATTTTACTAGTGAGACAGTATCTCACAAATAAATTAGTCTGCCATAATCACAAGGAGCTCTTCTTGTTGGCAGTACAACCAAATACGCAGCACATGAGCCTTATTAGTAAACTGGCAGAGCACCATATTCCCTTTTCACTGTTCCCAAATAAATTAAAACTACAGGACTGATTTATAGTCAGATTGCATCCCTCAAAGCAGGACAGTGGGCTCTGACCAGAAATTCTATCTCTTCTCTAAAGCAAAAGGCCTCTTTCTGCAGCAGCACATGGCATGCACACAATTCACTGATAGAAGTGACCTGCAGAAAGACCTCAATGCTCTTAAGTGACAGCTGTTAACAAAACCAAACTAAAACCAGCCTACAAAAACCCAAAGACCCTATAAAAGTCATATTTAATTTGGGCATTTCATACATGTGTTTGTATATACACACACATACATATAGATGCTCCCCCACCTCCCGAACTTTATATTAAATATCCATATTATTTACATATACTGTTATTAAATTTGAGATCAATCAGCACATTCCTTCGACATCAGAATAAGAGATCTTACTTCAAAGGCAAGCTCTTTTCTACAAACATGACACTAGAAGAACTTAATGTGAATTAAAAGGATATTGTGAAAAATCTGACAGGTCCAACACTGACATTAAGTCTTTGACATGGTTACCAAGGCCTTCAGGCTCCATGTCAACCCAGGAACTACTTTAGCAGTTTCAGACTCAATAGCTATCTCTTTAAATATGAACCTGCAGCTAGAAACAAGTACCATGAAACTACACCATTGTGTTTTCATCAACTTTGAAATCAAAACAGTGGTCAAACAGGCTACCCTTAGAATTTCACGGAATTCCAGTTTCTCTCAGAATCCCTCACTCCTCAATGAGATTACACTGCCTAATAACTGGAAAATCATTATAACTTAATGGCACCAGGATGATTTTATGCCTATACCACTAACAGCAAGACAAATCACCCATCCCTTTCCCTCATTATGTATCCATCACAGTATTTAAGGAAATCTGAAGACAGTAAAGTAATAGGCATGAGTCTAGAAAATTGGTGGAAATTATCTCATTTTAAATGAAATCAAATTATTCCTAATTCATATGGTATGGTATTAGAATGGGGGAAAAAAAATTATTCTTCCAAAGTACTCCCCGAAGTCCAGATGAAAGTAAAATGGTTAAAATTCAAGCAGAGAACTGCCTAATTAAGAGTTATAAGATTCATATTTCTCCTGGGAATAAAGATCAGTAACCCAAAAGTATCATTTGCAGCTTTGACTGTTAAAAAAAATTAACTTTATCTCTCAGACATAGATGTATTATTTAACTGATGTGTAATATATATGACAGAATATATGTAGCTACAACAGATGAAAGGGAAAGATTAAAGCTCGAAATACTTTTCTTTTTATGTTACCATAGTTCAGAAATTTTAGGCAGTTATCTACGTGAATGCAATTTCTTACCCTTTTAGGTACCTATTCACATGCAAGTATGTAATTAAATTTATAAACAAAACCACTTTTGTGGTATAGAATCAATCTGGCATCTGACATAACCTCACAATCTTTGCCATCTTTTGCAATCTCGTAAGCTACAGCTTCATGGTAAACTAAATCTTGCTTGTCGACTCTGAACACTGCACCAAGAACACTACAACCACAGGCACTAAATTCAATCTTCTAGTTTAGAATTAAGTAAAAAATTTTGGAGGCTAACTTTGTACCAGCTGGCTTTATCCTGGATCAGGTGTCATTTCTCCTCCCCAAGCTAACACAAAACCTTAAAGCTGGCTTAAACTCCCTGCCATATGTTCTCACTAATCTGACAGAAATTTGGTAGAATTTCAGTAACTAACCTAGATAAAATTTGATGTCCATGCCCATGGCAGGGGAGTCCAACTAGATGATCTTCAAAGATCCCTTCCAAACCAACTCATTCTATAATTCATTCTATGATTCTGTTATATCCTATGATGACCCTCTGCAGTGCAAATGAAATGTTAAAGGTCATGAATTTGCAACTCCAGACACATGCCTGCAAAATAGTCAAAAGGTCTGATCACAACAGATGGCTGCAAAGTTCACCACACCTCATCCTCACACCTAGCACACCTCCTTTCCAAAGGCCTCATAATAATCAAATAGAGACAAGGACAAGGGGTAGTTCCCTAGAGAGAGGGAAGGGGAAAACAAAACAAAACAAAACAAAAAAACAAACCACACAACAACAACAAACCACACTGAAGCACACTGCATTATAGGGAAGCCAGAGGAAAAATATGGGCGACCACAGCAAGTTAACAGCACAATATATTACAGTACTTACCATCACCAACCTCAAAGTCCTTGAAAGCAAGTTCTGAACCTGAGTCATCAAGCAGGATTTCACCATTTAAGGTGAACATCATAGTGTGCTCATTCATGTCAACCATACATCCAACAACATCTCCTGCCAACCAAGAGCGGCCAAAATGCTCATTACCTTGATGCCACCGCTGTGCCTGAAAAGGATTTAAAAAAATTTCAAAGAGTAATAGTGACAATGTATGCATTCCTCTATCCCTGAGTGCTAGAACTCATAATTAGCCCCCTCAATTAAGACAGCACTAAAATTAACACTCTCACAGTATATCATTACAAAACAATACCTGTGAGTACTCCAAGTTGACTTTGAAAATGGAAATCCAACAATTAACTTCCTGCAAGCAGCCCTCACAACAGTATTGTTAAACGTTGTTAAGTGAGCTGACAGGGAAAATTCCTATTTCAACATCTTAGTAACAAAAGTGTGGCTTATTTTTCTGCAGCTCCCTGAAAGACTTGTAATGAAAATAATATGCTATCGATTACAATGTTAAATAACTCCTTCACAAACTTTTTTAAGCAATTGCTTTTATTTAGTCTATTATCCTATAAATTAATTGCTTCCAAACAAACTTTACTGTTTCCTTAAGTATAATTCTAACAATGTTGTACACAAAATAAATTAAACTTCCTGTCATACCAGATTTTGGAAGAAACAGAATAGTCTGTGGATGGGACAAGCACTCTCAGCTTCTGATAGATTCCGGAGTAGCTGAGGACATGATTAATTATTTGTGTAACTAACCTTCAAGTCAAAGACTTGAAATGAGTGTTTCTGTGTATCCTGAAAGTCAAAAGCTTTTCTCCAACCAAGGAGACAATCCATCAAAACCAAAGACAACAAAATAGCTTTGTGGATTGAGGCCTAAGGGTCAAAACCTAAGATTCAGAAGGCAAACTACTACACAGCTATTCTAGTAAAGACACAGGACCTGAATAGTTTATTTAAGCCAATCAGATATTTTACAAAAACAACTTTTCAGTTCTCTTTTTAAGGCATCTTCTCACGTAAAACAAGACTGGGAAAAAAATAAATTCTAACAACATGAATAAAATACAGCTTGAGAGATTGATTTGACTAGGAACAGTCAGAAAGACTGGTGATTTCTGTTACATATTGTAATAGTAATAAAGGAAATTAACTCCAGCATCAGATACAAGAAACATTTTGACATGAGTCATCAGTAGCTTTAATCGCAGTTATTGTTTGGGTAGTGGTTGCACTTGCCTTCATACTGAAATAAAAAGTTTTAATGAGTCATTTAATTTATTCTGATGAAAATCAGTAATATATACAATAGTTTGTTCTCCTATATATTTTTACTACTAGATTTCAATCTGTCATTGTCTTATGTGGAGTTAAATTTGAGCAAAAATTACTGGTTCTGGCATACTTCATTTAAAGTGCAACGATTTCCAGGAAAACCTAGGTATACTCTTTTACATTCCTATTAAAAAATTGTATCAAAGCTTGCCTCAAATACTTACTGCTAATAATCTTAACCATATTTATTCCCCAATGGCATTTCTTATGGAGAGAACAACAGAGTAAAAATTTCAAGAAATGATTCATAGTTAATTACAGCTTTGCCAGTATTTTGAATTTGAGTAAGTCACTTAGATTTTCAATGCTTTATATATACTCTACAAATACAGCGAAGCTGTGAAAAAAATTTACAGAAATGTCAAATCCTGCTAATTAATTTTTCAGGTGACATTGATCCTCATTATTCCACCTAGGCCCTCAAAGAGAGAAATAATTTCATAAAACACAAATAAAAGAAGAGAAGGCAATTAAGTTGAGGCAATGACACATGGAATAAGATGCAAAAATAAAAGTTTTGCAGTCACTCATATTATTACAGATAAACATATACAAACCTTAAAGCCATCAAAAACAAAAGCTTCATCATCTGAGCCAAGTTCCTGATCTGGCAGACAACCCGGCCTGGTCCAGCCAACTCTCATGTCTCCTGCAGTAACTGCCTCAAACTCAAAGTACCACTTCCCAGCCTTTACCGCGTAAGTCTTTTCTGTGCGGAAGATCCTGAATTTTTCCATTATCCCACTGCACACGTCAAGTCTCATGGCTGTAAGGTTTAAAAAGTAAAAAAAGTAAAACCCAATGCAGAAAGCAGTGTATTCAACTACTGACAAAATGAAGACAGTGAAAAGAAAAGGCAAAGGAATCCCCTCAAGCATAGGCATGAAGGCATGAAAAGATAAAAGCACCTGCAGAACAGCCTTATGGGGAAAGCGCCCTTGACCATTCTGGAGAGTCAGCACACTTGGGTACCTCTCTGAAATGACTCTACACTAATTCATCCAGCATGGGGCAGTTATAAGCCAGTTATGTAGCCTCGCATCAAATAATGACAGAAGTATCCTGGACTGCATAAAGAACACCCCTGGCAGCAGGTCCAGGGAGGTGATCCTTTCACTTTACTTGGTACTAGGGAGGCCACATCTGGAATGCTGGGTCCAGTTCTGGGCTCTCCAGTACAAGAAAGACACCAATTTACTGGAACAAGTACAGCACAGGTCCATCAAGATGAGTAAGGGGCTGGAGTATCTTTTTTATGAGGACATGCAAAGAGACCTGAGACTCTTCAGCCTGGAGAAGAGAAGGCTCAGAGGGTAATCTCATCTATGAGTATAAATACCTGGTGGGATGGAATGAAGAAGAGGGAGCCAGACTTCCCAGTGGTGTCCAGTGACAGGATAAGAGGCAATGGATACAAGTTAAAAAACATGAAATTCCATCTGAACACAAGAAAGTACTTTTTACTGTGAGGATAGCAAAACACTGGAACAGTTTGCCAGAAAAGTTGTGAAGACAACATCCTTGAAGATTCACAGATTCACAGATTGGTAGGGGTTAGAAGGGACCTCTTGAGATCATCTAGTCCAACCCCCCTACCAGAGCAGGTTGCACAGGATTGCATCCAGCTGGGTTTTGAATATCTCCAGAGGAGACTCCACAACCTCTCTGGGCAGCCTGTTCCTGTGCTCTGTCACCCTCAGAGTAAAGTAGTTTTTTCCCATGTTCAGATGGAATTTCCTGTGTTCCAGTTTGTGCCTGTTGCCCCTTGTCATGTCACTGGGCGCCATTGAGAAGAGTCTGGCCCCATCTTCTAGACATCCACCCTTTAGATATTTATAAAGGTTGATAAGATCCCCTCTCAGTCTTCTCTTCTCCAGACTAAACAGACCCAGCTCTCTCGGCCTTTCCTCATACAAGAGATGCTCCAGTCCCCTAATCATCTTTGCGTCCCTCTGCTGGACTGTCTCCAGTAATTCCCTGAGATAATCAAAACCCATCTGGTCATGGTCCTGGACAACCTGCGTTAGCTGACCTTGCTTGACCAGATGATCTCCAGAGGTACCTTACCAACCTCAACAATTCTGTGATTGTGAACTGTTACTTTAAATAAAACAAAACCACCAAACATACAAACCCCAGCAAAACACTGACTAAATTAATCTTCCAACTACCATAAAAGACAAACATTTTTTAAGACAAGATTCCTCAACTGAGACATCTTCTTTACTTAGAGACTGTGATCGATCCACCTAATCTCATTCTAAAAGTCAGATATTTTTTAAGTGTGTCATTGTTATAAAAAATGATTACTATATTTCTTAGTTGTTATAATAAATAGCAGAAGGAAGGTTGCAATTTAGATGGTTTTGCAGAAGCAATGGAAAATAGAGGATAGGAATCATTAAAAATCTTGCATGAAGGTTTAACAACAACAAAAATCCCAAAGTAATTATACTCCTGCTTCAGGAAAAAATATATTAACTTCTGTCAAGATAAAGGGCAGCAAGTCTGGAAAGAATAAAGATGCCCTTAAGAAAGGCATAAAAGTAGTGTTAAAGGCAACTCCTGTTCAAGAACAACAGAAAACCTAGTCACAGCCAAGGTACTATTTAGAAATATTATTTAGCTAGAGAAATAATAGAAATAGTAAGACACCAAGTTTGAATTGTGTTGACTATTCTCCTTTATTGTCTTTCAAACTGTTGAAGAGATAGTCAGGTAACTACGAGATTTCATAGAGTGCCTTAAAAACTGCCACTTCTCACTTCAAAGTTACTTTGTTAATTGTCAAGCTGAGGTGAAGAACAAGAGCTTGTTCACATTTCTTGTCTAGTGCAATAGAGTATAAAATAAATTATCATTAACAGCTGTGTGAAAATAAAAGCTTTCACAGACACTAATTCATTTGGTTAAGTACCTGTACCCTGACCACATGTGCTTATCTCAGCATAGCCATAGCTTACTATGCTTCATTCCAAAATTCTCTTAATTGCAAGGGATTCATAACAAGCTAGTTTAAGAGTGTTTAAGTTGAAATTCTCTCTTTGTCAGGTATTTATAAGTAGGTTTTCTCAAAGGCCAAATGGCTACACGAAAAGTTTCAAAGGAGGCTAAAGATAAACTTTGACACAGTCAACTTACTCCTCCTAAATGCATTCACTGATTCTCTTACTCCATGAAAGAATAATGGCATAAAAAAATACTGGGGGGGGGGGGGGAAGTATGCTTAAGCTGGTTTGTTATTGGGCTGCTTCAGAGAAAGAGAAGGAAAGAAGCCTCAAAGGAAGGGTTAAAACCGTAAACACGTTATTCTGTCTGCTCCATAACAGCAGTAGAAACAAGCTTAGTTTATACCTCACATTTCTGCTTTATAACATTTGTGGAATGTATAAGCAAAGATTTTTAAAGGGAGAAAAAATATGCTGGTACATGTACTGCTTTGAAACATACAAATAAATCCATTTTCTCCTTTTTTTCTGGACAATTAAACAAGAAAGTTTTGGACTTGGATCTCTAAGCTCTGATCCAACTCTCTATCTATCCACCCCAGTTGTCTTCTGGGTTATCCTGCTCCTTTGCTCCTACTTCCACTCTTCTCCTGTGCTATCCCACCACCCATTCCAGATCAATCTGTTCAAATAGAAATGTACTTTTCTTTCTGTCATTCACAAAACCACAAGTCTTAGACTCACCTACCTCTCCAGTTTTCTTGTTTCCCTCACTGCAGAACATACTGTCTTGAAAAAATGCCTTTATTGATTCATCTATAGGTATGTGGCATCTACCTACTACCTATGGAAAATGTTCTCAAAAATTGCCTAAGAACATTTACTCATTAATATTACTTGAATACTGCTACTCATGAGGCTACTTGGTGCCTTGAAGATGGCCATTCCTAACACTCTGTTAAACACTTTAGTCTTATCTTCTTTCTGATTTCCTTCAATATTTTACATCAGTATACAGTGAGTTTTCCCTCACTGAGCTGCCTTTCACTACTCTACACATTTTCTTTATGTGCTATCTTCTGCTAAAATAGCTTCAAGTATAACCTTGTATGGTGAGTACATACAAACCTCCCTCACTGTTTCTTACTCGTTACACAGTCCCGCAGTCTGTTTCTGACACTTCTTTCCAGGACCTTATTTTCAATTCAAAACGTAATGAAGCTTGAAATGCAAAGAATCAATCTTTAAAGAGATGAAAGCTATTTCAGAAAGCACAAGAAGTAATGCTGAATCAAACCCTTGATCCTTCTTCCTTAAATTTTCTCAACTACTGTATTCTCTGGTATTTTATACAGTTTTCTTGCCATTAATCAAATCACATGACTAAGAAATGACTCTGACTCTTTTTCTCAGATTAGGAAAAAAGATTGCCTAAAACATTTTCCACAAATTTGCAAGGTATTAAAGCCTGTGCAGCCCTTGAAAATTCACTATTCCAGTCTGATCACTGCAATTCCTCCTCTTCCTGAGTTTCTTAAAAGCTCAAATATGTCTGCACCTACCTGTCTGTTTGTCAGACCTTGTTCGTTAGAACCTCTCCCTTTTTATTCTATTTTCTCAGCCACAGCAAGGTCCACATTTCCAATACTATCTTGAATGGCCTATAAAATCATGTCCCTCAGAACTTCCTATCAATTCCATGTATCACATGCCACCAAATGCCTGACTTCAGTTAGGTCAGGATCATTATGTTTCCTGTAAGCAACTCTGAACTCTCTGCTACAGAATTCTTTAACAGTAAAATTTTCTCTTTGATGGTCTACACAATTAATGCTTTAAAAACCACTTTTGAAGACCCTCAGTACCTCACCTATACAGGAGATGAACCACCACGAAGCGCAGGAACTGAGAATCTATTGTCTTTTTAGATTCTAAGTAAGCTAATGCTTTCTAGATTCTTCGCAATCCCCCAAAAATACAGCTGCAGTGGGAAACCAGTAAATAAATAAATATTAATAGTAATGCATAAAAATGATGCTACAGAGCTTTGTAAATCAATGTTTAAAATAAAATTAATGAATGGAGATGCAGAATACCACTAGAGGGCTCTAAATCCTTTTAATAACAGTATGGACTTTGGCTGATGAGAGGATCCCTATGGTATGTTTCATGCATCTCAAAACTTGAGAGGCTCATAACCTGTAAAATCTAAATCCCCAAAATGAGTATAAAAATCTTTTCTGAATGCAATTCCAGTCTTTGCTTCATAAAGATCAGTTTGTAGGACACTGTTCTGCATGTCCTTTCCTCTGGGAATTTTGTAACAGGATTGGCGACACCTTTCAGACATAAGGATTGCAATTGTGTTCTTTACATTTCATTAGTAAATCCATGCATGGAACTAGCTCAAGGATCTCTGCATCATAAGGAGAAAAATAAAAATTTCCAGTAGTTTATTCCCAAGGAAAGGCAGGGGAACATGGTTCTCAGAGCTGTAAATCAGGAAAGGGGATTAACAGTGTTCAGTGGGATTCAGAGGAGATTGTGGAAAATGAGCGTGCTTACTCTCCCTCTCACCCTACACCACTAGACAGCCTCTTTATCTTCACAAGACACAAAAGCCTCCTACACCAGCCCACCCACCTTCTCAGAACCAAGCAGAAGCCATGCTCGCTCGCTCTATGCAGCACCTCCTTCCCACAGTGGGAGGAGAAGAAATTACAAGATTATGCAGCCACCTTAAACTCTCCAGACTAGGCACAGGCAGTTCTAACAGTGATACCACAGCATTTTGCCACCAACATAATCTACTCCACTAGGAAACATTGTTTTGCCCATTCAGCAATCCAGCCTTGTTACACACTCATGGTATTAGTTATGCCTCATATTTAAAAGTGTAATTTAATAACAGCCTCTCATAAAAGAGAATCAGAGCATGTATGTGCCTTGGGAAAGAAATTGAGCATGACAGGTTCCCTGTGTACATGTTGGGTATGAGTTAGGTATTCTGCAGAAGTGCTTTACTGAAGGTCTATGGCCTAAATAGGTCCAGATTTACCAATACTATCACTATATAAAGCTGGAAAAAAAATCCCATTTATTAATCAATATATTGATAGGATAAGGTTTAGACACATTTTTCAAATTTTCCACACTTTGCTGAGATAAGGATGTAAGTTTCAGGTTTGATTTGATTATTCCATACTTCCATGTGATCTTCTGGAATACGGTTGCTGAGAGTTTATATCTATTATGTTACCCTTTCCTTTCTAAATGGGCAGTTGGTGTTCCAAGAATATCCCTCTCTCGTGTTCAATTTTACAATTTGATCTCAGCATGACAGAAAACTAGTGTTTTCAAAGCCAAAATCTATAAGAGAATTTATTTTATATCCACATTATGTCTTCTGATTTCTTTTACTTTCTTAACATTTTATATTCTGCAGTTACTGAGGTAAATGTTGTATACTATTTCTTTAAAACTTGTTTATTAAAAGTTTATATAGTTTTCCTTTTTTTTTTCCTGTTTAGCATGCCTCAAACTATATAAAAATATACTATAGCTAAAAATACTGCCTGCAATATCAATAAAATAGTCAATCCGGCAATGATGCAAATTCAAAGAAAACACTTGTAAAGAGTGAGTTAAAATTTACTTATAGTCTATTCAACTTCAAAGATCTGAGAAAGTCCAGGAAGCTTAAACACTCTAACAGACTGTCTAATTCTAGAATTGCAGTTTGACATTCACAGAAATTTGGCTTGTAGGCATTTGTCTTCAAAAATTTCATATGGCAGCTTTAAGTGTTTAAATACAAGATTTTACATGAACTGTAGAAATCCTCATTATTTGGAGTTAAAATTGCAGGAATATAAAATTCACATCTACTGCATTTACATATGATCCTAGCAATTTTGCTATTCTGCCTTGAAATAACAAATAAAGTACTAATTAAAAAGTTTTAAATTAAAAACTTAATTTTAGATTGGGGAATTTCAGATATTTATGCATATATTTAGAATGTAACCGTACATTTTATTCCCTGGCATAAGATCATATATTGAGTAAGATGATTAATATGTTTTCCTAATTTTTTGTATTTTAGAGTTGTGGATTGTAATCCTGACTTAAATTGCTTAAGCTTTTAATTTTGATTCATCTGAACTATCAAATTTACAAAATGATAAGTGAAAGGAAGTGTATGAAATACAGAGAAATTGTATCACTGATTTAAAATGTAAAAAATGTTTCATGTTGTAATTCTTCATTTGAGGCCATAGGACAAGCAAAGGAAACAGTAAGGAAAATAAGATCAAAGGGAAATATAAACAACAGAAGATGGAGAAAAGCACCTATTAGCTTTGGGGACACCATATCTGTTCAGATTGTTTTATTGGACCAACAAACCCAGTAGTAGAGTAGAATATTCACTTTTTGGTTTTGGAGAGAGAGAAGAACAAAACAAAAAATGATTATTACCATGATCTTGATCAGGAGCTTCCAGGTTGTAACCATAGCCTAGAAGGGTGCGGACTGCTTCCCGAAGACTGTCTTTGTTTGACTTCTTCGTCCGATCATCCAAAAGAGCATAAGGTACAAGGCGAGGATTTCGTCGATTTTTCACATCCTGAATAAGTATGAAGA
Organism: Aramus guarauna; assembly: GCA_013400195.1. NCBI lineage: Eukaryota > Metazoa > Chordata > Aves > Gruiformes > Aramidae > Aramus > Aramus guarauna. The sequence goes on from VXBL01009547.1 coordinate 214,449, forward strand.
ATCAATTTGATTTCAGAAACCGTGCTTTGTCTTAGAGACAAAATTGTGCTATAGCAGCAGTATAAAACTTACTACGTATACCAACTGAAATTATGGAACTACAAATACAGGGAGGCTTCAAAGAAGTTGCAATAGTCTAGAAACAACACTGAATTTACTAAAAAAGCAAGGAATACACAAATAAATGAAACTGTGTGGCTTATACCTGCTTTCATTTTCTATCAAATTTACTTAATAGGATAACAATACAAACAACAAGAACAAGGATAAATGCAGAGTTTGACTGAAAAGTCAAAGGGATCATATTTTGTACACTGCTTATGAAGCAGCTACCATAACAATAAGCTAGTACATAACTAAAGCTCAGAGACATTACTGTACCACAAATATATAGGGCTTTTTTTAATTATGGCACTAAACAAGATACATAAAAACCCAAAGAATACACAAGATATAAAGAAAAAAACACTACTAATAAAAAATATTAATAAATATGTGCAATACTAATTAGTAAATAAGACAATAGATAATAAACCTGTGCCTTGCTATGTCAAAAACTGAAATTAAGGTATTAGTAAGGTTTAATCTTGGTATTTTAGGTTTATTAACATTGATTAAGTTTTTGTCTAGTGCAGAATTATCTTATTTGAAAGCATTGTTTAACTGGGTTATTTATATGGCTAACATAATTTTTAGTGACTAATAGAATTGTTTTTTTATCTACATTTTCTTCTCATATCCTATCAGCATTTGTTGGCAGTGAGAGAAACCATACAAAGAACTCTCCCTGATCTTCCAATATCTTATTTAAAAAAATAGAGTTAAAGATTGGACATACCAAAAAAAAAAAAAAAATTTGCTGTTTGTTCTCTTGGGTACAAACATCAAAGATATTGAGAGGCTTTAACGATTGGTCAGACTCACTAAGAAGTGCAAAAATAGTGCCTATTACTTTCGAAAAAGGTGCCTATGGTGAACGTATCTTACTCCTTTTATAACTTAGAGTTCTACTTTTAAGAATTTATGTTTTTCATTAAAACATACATTTTCATACATTTTAAGAGTGTATGGTTTTCATTCTGCCTTTGCAGGTAGAAAAGCAATGGCACATCCATTCTGACAAATACTTGCAGGCGTATTTTGCTGTCTTTTAAATGCTCAGATACAAGGCTATCTGCCTTTTGCCTTACAGTGCGTAAATATTAAAGTGCAGTTATTAACCAGTGCTTGATAAAATCTGGTCCTACCAGTGATCCTTCTCGGAGAAGAAATATTACAGGACAACCATTACCTATATGCTAAAAGGGCTAACAGAAAGAGAAAGATAATGCATTTCTGGGGACACAAATTACTACACTGTATCAGCTCTACTTATATTCAGTGGTAAGGACAGTGACAGGGCCAACACAAGGACCAGTTGAGGGGACTACTTTCCATATTTATTCCAAACACTTAAGTTGACATCCCCCTTTTTCCAGTATTTAATTTGGTAGATGTGGAAAAGGGCTGCTTCCAGAACAGACTGGACCAAACAAACATTGAAGTAAATGTTATAAGGGATTATTATTTGGCATAAGAATATTCACATTAACATCAGAGATGAAACACCATGGGTTTAACTATTTGTCTTGGAAAGGACATAAAAAAGAAAAGTTTCCTCTGAAACACTGCGTGTCCAAAAGATATTATGAAATACAGTCTAAAAATATGAAACAGAACTTTGGAACAACGATTATGTAACTTCTTATTCATGATATACAGTTAGACTAATGCACTGGTAATTGCCATAGCAACTATTAACACACATTAACATTCAGGCAATCAGCTGATAACAATGTATGATAATGAAATATAGTATAAGTGCTTTTAAAAATGCCTAAGCACAAAGTTAGAGGGGAAAAAAAAAAAAGACAGACAAAGAAATCATAACTATTAAACAAAGTCTATTTTACAGATTTTTTTCCTTGGGTCTAATTTTATTTAATATTGTGACCTTTTTCACCTGTTCAAGACATTGGCTATTTCTTTAAATATGAATATGAGAAGGGATTTTTCTTTTAATAATTTTGTTCTTTTTTTTTTCCTATGATATATCTATCTAAATTTTGAATGTTTTACTTCTTGCTGAATTAAGAACTGTTACTGTTATACTCTTCGTAAGTTTTTGTACTAACAATGTGCTGCACCTCTGTGCTTTAAGTGTACCTAATCAAGAGAATGATCCTACAGAGTGATTGAGCTTAGCACAGTCACAATCAAGTCAACAAGAAAACTGATTAGCTAAGAGTGGTAATTTTTACTGAGTACATTTGCAGTTCCTACATAGACTTAATTCTTTCTATTCACTGTAGAAAAGTTATTGTTTTGTAGTGTAGAGTGTTAAAAGAAGGAAAAGTCAGCCTAAGTTTGGTTTTGGTTTTTTTTTTTTTTTCCAGAATTTTCCAGGTTTGACAGTCTAATACTTTATCAGAAGACTGTGTGTTTTGTACAGAGTTTGTCTGGCAACTACTTGTTCACCTAGCCATTTGAAAGAAAAAGAAAAGCAGGTCTCCTCCGCAAGACAGAAAACACCAAAACAAACTTAAGTTTGTTGACAAGATTCTGGTTCAAATGGTTTGAGCTGGGTAGTAGACATGAAGTTTATAAAATTCTTTAGTTTTGAATACAGAACGTATCATATCACCAAGAAAAAAAAAAAAAAGGAGAAAGAAAAATGCCTATACATTTTATTACACAACTTTGTATTCACTTAACACAAACAGTGCATCATTTAGAATTTAATTTGTAGTTACTTAAGTAAAAGAAAGTATTGGAACCATGAAAAGTTGGAATGCCTGGCAGAACGTGCCCTGACTATAAATGGAAGGACCTACTAGTAATAAATAATGTTAAACTTGAGTGATATAACTTTGACCATTAAAAGTCAGTATTAGTTTATACAGTGTATGCTACAGATTTGGCTATATACAGCAAACGATAGACAAAGAATTATTTGAATCAACACACATATATTTATTTGCAGAGTATAAATGGATTTGAAATAGGTGATAATTGGTCAGCAATGGAACTAACTGAATATAGATCTTAAAACTAATAGAACAGAACTACAGAAAAAAAATACCTAAACACACACACTAACAAATATCAAAAAGCCTTTTAAAACTTCCATTACAGGTAATGAACACTGCTGTAAAATAATTCACAGAGGAAACACACTGGGAGCTAAGAGGTGTAGAACTGCATTCATTCATTCAGTGAGTATCTGACATGTAGATAAATGATCTCGCGCACTGGATCTAGCGACTAGTCTTGCAGCTTGCACAGGCAAATGTCATGTAACAGTAAAAATGAAACAAGAGGAGTGTCCATACTATCTACAGCAGCACAGGAAACCATAGTCAACGTCTATAAGCAGCTCTAAAAGAAGAGCCTATTAAGAAATATAGTGTCTAAAGTTTACTCTTCAGAAGTAGATCAGTAACAAAAAACAAAGCCTCATATAAAACTCTAAAAGACATCTGAAATTATAAAGAATAATATAGTTTTCAGAGCTATAAATGTGATACCGCAAACCTGTGCACTCCTGAGCCTTCCCAAAGCTCTGAGAAGTTCAGGAACAGCACATATCACTAGACTAAAAGGAACAAAAAGACACCAGAAACATACATAAATAAGTGTCTATCAAAAAGAAAGACAGGAAAAGACTGAAAAATGAAAACATAGACTAGGCAGAGTACAGGAAAAACATGATAATAATTTAATAGGATCATAAGTTTTGTGATTTAAAATGTTAGACCTGTACAGATACATATTCTGTGTGGTACCAAAATGATTTTGCTTGATTTAACAGCAAGGCTGTTAAATGACAAGCGCAAAGCAACTGTATTTCAGCACATATTCAGTGAGACAGACACGCTGTTGTTTTCCTAGCTTCATCTGCATCATTAGAAAACTCTCATTGCACAGCTGCGAATTGATTCTGCTTGCTGCCATATCTGTGGATCTTGCACTTCCACAAAGATTTCTGAGCAATTGCCGCTACAAATGCTACTGGTGAGCTTGCCAGCAACACTGTTGGAAACCAGATCATGAGCCACCATGTGAGCGTGCAGCATATACGCTGTGAACAGGATCACTTACCTACACCAAACATTTCGTATCTTGTTATCCAGAGGTCTAGCTTTTCTGCATTTATCATGGCAGCTCATGTTTAATCAGAAACGATTAAAATTAAAAATTATTTTATAAGGGAAAAAGGAAAAATATAATTCTAAATTGGTATTTATTAAGTAATCTCAAGATTCCAGAGTCATTAACACTGGAAAGCACAATAAAGTCCCCACAAAGCCATATTCTTGGCAATGTTAACAAATATGCTAAATGTATCCACCCAAAGCAGAAGTTGCATTCCTAAGCAGGCATACTAGCAGCTGAGTTCTGTCCTTAGAAGTACATGTATCCTTAGAAATAGGCGTACAGCTTCTACCATCTTCACTGGGACCTGTACCCATGTGGAATGGCTGGCAGAATGTGCCCTGACTATAAATGGAAGGAACTAATATATCAGTATAAATAATGTAAAACATGAAAGTGAAGTAACATTAAGTAGTTTTTATAAGGACAAGATGCCTTTTCATATACATTTAATGACAAAATAAGTGACAAGCTTGCAACTTGTGATTTTTTCCCATACGTCCATATTTCCTCAGCCTGAATTTCCAGAACAGAGCCTCTCTTGCATTGCAGCACTAGGCAGTCTGAGAAGACCAACTCCTGATCAAATAGTGAAGTCATATGCTGTCTACAAAAAAATCTAAAAAAAGCACCCTAATTTAAAAAGACCAAACTGTCTTGCATTTTGGGCCAAAGAGTAATCAGACTTGATAATTGCTTCACAGTCCTTACTAATTATCCTAGGACAGGAAGCGCAGAGCATCCTTTTTAAGATGCTCTTCACAAAGTGGGAAGAACTTTTTAGGTTGCTGACTTTTATAACTAATTGTTAAAGTTGTGGGGGTTTAAAATTTATTTTTTTTTCTCAATATAAGTGAAGTTTCTGATTGTTAGGTTCTTCAGCCACAACACACAATACAACACGAAGAAAAAGCAAGACACCTTTTGATTAAGCTATCTGCACACTTGACAACGCATATAAGCAAAATATGAAAGTCAAAATCTTTGGCTGTGTCCCCCTCAATCAGTGGGAGACCTAAAAGTCATGAATTCAGGAAGAGGGAGGGGTAGCTAATGCACCTGAAATTATTTTCATTTGCTTTCTGCTCTCTAAGCTTGACTCTTTTCCCTCCCTTTCTGTCTTTTCCTTACTTATATAAAAGTTGGGATTCTCCTCTATACATGACATAACAGTTTTATGAACGTCAACCAACACTGTAAGTTCATGGATAAACTTGCGTGAATTCTGAGTATTTTCCATTTGATTGTGAAGATTTAGTCCCAAATGCATCCTTTTAAACTTAAATGCTATTTTTCAATCAGCTGTTATGAAAAAAATCCTTAAAAATACCCCCAAAACCCCCTCAGATAATTATGATAAGACATAATGTCAAAATCCATACATGTTAAAAAAAAAAAAAAAAAGCGCCCTGGTTCATGGCAGAAATGTGATTATTTTAATTGACTTACACCATAGATATATTGCTCCTTTGCCTGGATTTCTCTCCCTTATCAGTCTTTGACCATTTACCAATTCAGAGAAGACCAACCTGCAGGCAACCACGTTCTCCCTTAAAGGGACACTGTCAAGTATTTTCATACTGATTTTGTGCTTGGTTTTCCACTTACCCTAGCTATTTAACACGTTCTTTCAAGCAGAAATACGTAATTTTCCTACCTGTTTTGTTCCTTCTGCTCCTTTCATGGAGCAATAAGCTACTGTGAGTCTGTCCCACTAAAAAATACTTACTTGTTTGTGATCAGTGTCATCACAGCTGTCAGCACAGTTCTGGGAAGAGGATTTATTAGTTAACTTGTGCTCCCTCTGCTGGCTGGCTGGTTGGCTCTGCAGCAGCAGAACAAAAATACTGGCTATAGTCATGCACGAAGAGCAGCTGTCTCGTTAAGAAAAAAATTCTGATAAACAGTGGTGGATTTAAAAGAAAAAAAATCTGGAACTTGAAGGCATTTTCCCCACCGGCTTATAACAGGAAAGAAATGGTTTATACATGAACTACTTGACAGTATCCCTTTAATTTTTCATATTATCTAATCCGAAAATGATGAGGCACTCATGATGGAACAGAGGTACTAGATTGTCTAATTCATCCTACAGCCACAGCACGATTGCTGTTTATAACGTATTTCACAGTGATTAGCTCATCTACTTTTAAAAATCTGTAAGCTTCTTTCCTGTAGGAAACTATTTCATAGATCTGCAAGATCTGTTTCTAGTATTACACAGCATACATAGAACTTTATTACAGTACTGTAACATGTCACAGTAATACGATGGGATGACAAAATGTAGCCCATGAAACAAACCCATTGTTGGAGTCAAGCAGAAGCACGCATCAGTGTGGACAACAGCTAGCAGCTTGCCATGGGATATATATGACAGCTAAATGAGAAGCATCTTTGCACTGCACCCAGAAAGGAGCACCTTGCTATTCTGCTCTCTTCTTTTGACTTTTAATGAATGGTATTTGTTATCTGCACTTTGTAAGTGCTCTTGGAACTCAGTTGTCTGTCTTCACTCCAATAAACTTAATTATTTGAAAAGATAAAAATAATGTAATTAAGATGAAATCAACACCCCAAGCATGGCGGCTTTTACAGGACATGCCCTTGGTGGGAAAGTTTTCAAGGACATCATCTACCTGTTTAACTGTACGTGAGACTACTGTAATCTGTCTGCCAAGAATAAGGGAGTAAAGTATATTGCTGATCTGGTTGATCTGTCTCCTGAAGGTCACAAATATTTCTGAGTTCTTGATGATCTTTAACAACCATCTTCTGTTGAAAGCATAACAATGACACTATTCACTGCACCATCGTGTTACATTCTCAACAACAGTGCCCCACTCAGCACACAAAAGTCTTCAGTCAGTTTGAATGAATCAGACCCAACAAAATATTTGGATGTTTAAAGCAGAAGCACCCAAGACTGCAAAACCCTGGTTAAGTGGCTTTCCAATTCTCAATCTGATCAGTTTCATAGGCACTTAAGCTTTTTACTTTTAAATTCTCCAGGTTCTTCTTTGCGTGCCTATAATTGTCTTTGTCTTGGTAAGGAAGAACAGTTCAATACTCACCATATACCTAAGCCCAGTCAAGACTTAGAGCAGAAGCATTTGCCTAAGTGTCTCTCAGAGCACAACCTGGTAGTCAAAATCAGAGCCTGATTCATGCTGACTGCTTAAAACATCTCCAAAAACCTAACTAAGGGCTACTATTTTATTTTAGAACTTAGCACGTCTAAGTGATAGTGATAACCTGTTAACAACTTGTCCTTGGCCATCAAAATGGATTTAGATACCTAATTCCTATTTGTCCAGTTAGATATCTTGGAGGATATACACGTCAATTTTTAAAACACTATTGGAAAATAGGTAAAGCACAGTTCAGTAATTACAAGACTAAGGGGTTCAAAACTGTACCTCTATCTTTCGTGAGCTTTCCCACACCAGACTATAAATTGTAATAAGTGAGCGCAGATTTAATCTGCATGTTGAGCTTTGTCATCCGGCGAGCAAGACATTTATTAAGAAGGGAGTCTAGGGGAGGCCTGAGTTCCAAGGCTGGCCCTGAGGACAGTATTTTAAGAGTCTGTAGATAAAATACAGAGAGCTGTTCAGTGAGTAGATCACAGAGTCCTCCTCTTTCCCTCTGCTCTCTCCCGGTGAGCCTCAAAAATGTCTCTTCACAGGGGCACAATGTTTTAGATTCCAGAGTAAGGTCAGACTCTTTCCCCGGGCACAGCACTGAGAACATAAGACAGACTTTATGATTTTTCTGACATGAAGTTGAAGTGTTTAATTTTAGGTTACATCCTGTACTAGATTTGTCTAATTAATGTTTTTGGTTGTTTTTGTTTTTTTTTTTTTTTTTTTTAAACCAAAGTTGTGGCCTGGGGCAAATCCACTGCTTTTTGGGAACCATAATAAAACTAATAATTTATTACTATCACATCATGCCTCTTTGAAAGCGGAACCTTCTATATAAACAGGCACAACAAAACATACATAAAGATAGTATATAAACACGTTGTGTAGATGTAAAGGACAAACTTTGTTTCATTGCCACCCAGTCCCACTACATCTTTTGCCTATCATTCCTAACCCAGTAACACTGGAAAAGTCTTTGACAATATCATTTAACGGCCTTTCTTACTTAATGCCTCACTAATTCAGAAAACATATAATTTAACTGGAAATTCACTCCAATAAACATGGCAAAATTATTTGTGTTTTTTTCAAAGATGTACAGATACACAAGGTAGGTTAAATTGTCTTCAAGACCTAATAAACTTTATTCACTACATATGAGTTTTGGGTTTAAATTTTCCCAATGCAAGTTGGAAACATAATTAGCTAAGAGACAGATTTGATTCTAGAAATTTCTTAACTTCGTATCAACCAATAAATTCTGTTACAAAACTAAATTAAATTTTGGGATATGTCAGGGTTCTATCAAAGCTGTAACTGTTTCCCCATTTTCATTCATTTCAAGTCTCCTGATTGGCAACGCCCGGTATTGAAAATGTTTGGCTTCTAGGAGAATAAAAAAATATGAGAGGTATAGGGTAAATTATTGAGTGCATTCTTTAATATATCAGAATATTTTTTTGAGCATCTAGAGACATACAGACTCCCATTCTAGAAATGAATTGTGCACTGCCTCCACATACAGGATTGAAATAGTGGGTTCGAAATGAATTAATCTGCTCCCCCTACCTGTCAACAGAGAATCATCGCTTCCAACACTTCTCATGATTAATATTCTATCAGAAATGTTAACAGCACTTCAAAGGGCCACCTTCTCTTACTCAAAGATGCAGTAATAGGGGAAAACTTAATCCTGCAGTAAGCAGGGAAATTGCATCAACACTGAATTATCTTCAGTGTCTTATCTAGTAGGAGGTATTACATACATTCTAGTCTGCAACACAAGAACTGGCTCGTTGTCTGCCTAGACCCAAATACAGAACATAGATTTCCTAAACAGTTTACAAAGTACAAAAATGAGAGCTTTATAGTAAGATACTATAATGGGCAATGATGAAATGCTATGCGGCCTATATTTTGTCACATAAATGTACTTTGTCAGTATATGATGAGGTGAATTTAAGTGCCTAAATTCATGTATCTAAAACCAGATATTTTTTATTTCTTTTTTTATACAAAAGCTTTGCAAATAGAATGAGTTTTGGTCTTGTATAAAAACAAAATTTGAAATGTATAACCTGAATTTTTTGTCAAAAACAAAAACACTGTTTGTAGGCAGAAAAGAGTATGTACCTACAAAACAGCTGTTTCTCAGTTTTGCAAAAATAATGATCTTTTATGCCCAGTGCAAAACGATGAAAACTCATTTTTTCCCCCAACTGTGACATTACCTAAAATTTCACTGTGATATGCTACCACACATTTATTAACAGAAATGAAGATACCTTTGTCTATATAAAATTCACAAATAATCACAAAAAGAATAGAAAATGTGACTCCTAAGGGAAAATTTATATAGTAGCTGTCATGAAAAAAAATAAATTAGGCTCATTGAATACCCCCTTGATGTTTTTTTTTTTCTTTTTTTTTAAAGAAAAGAAAGACTTTGAGTTTTGCTGTTAACAATCCACCATGCTCAATTTTTTACTTCCCTCCCTTTTAACACCTTGTGATACCTACCATGTAGCATTCCTATTCACTGAAACAAAACCACTAAAGTAGGACTGGGACTTGGAGACTGACTTAACTATTCTGAGATAAACATGGCCTATGCCAGAAATACAACATATTAACAAAGTGATTACTAGAAGTTTACATTCTGATGTTCCTAGACAAACAAAATTATTTGGTTCCCAGGACTGCAAACATTTAAATGATTCCCCTACTGAAAGTCAATGTTGACATTTCCTAAAATACTAGAGCATATTAGCTTCCTGCATGCAATTTTCTCACCCTGAGATCTAGATAGCACACAAGAATATACCACCAAGTTTTTAATCCTGCTTGTAAAAGAAGAGTATCCTACTGCTAGAAGATTCAGCAGGATTGCTTTAATTATGTATTTTTTATTTCTTTGACAGACAGAGTCGCATTCATTAGCTGCTTCTTCCTACTTTTGTATCTCCATTATTCCCATTTAACTGTGAAATATCTCCATAGATAAGTGCTTTTTCAAGTGACTAAGTTAGCACTTACCTGCTGGATACCGTATGTCCAGCCTTGCCTTATACGGTCCCTTGCCCACACATTGTGAGCGTTCTCTGCTAGTTTATCCACCATAGCTTCTTGAGAGGGGGTCAGTTTGATAAAACTCAGATCCATGGGAGCAGGCTTATATCCACTCAACAACTGGTAGCTGTCAAAAAAAACAGAACTTGCAGTCACTTTTCAGTAAAAAAATAATTAATAGAAACCACAAAGGAAAGAAGGGTCATGTATGCAATGTATCTATATAAATAATCTGTCTTTGAGCATAAAAAATAATAATGCACTGAGATTTTATTTTGTTTCAAGCTAATTGCGTCTCAATGGGATGAGGATGCTGGTAATGAAAGCTACCCAAAATGTTCTGAACTAAAAATGTTTTTAAAGTATTCTAGTACTTTCAAATATTTAAAGTTGTAGATTAAGATGTTGCTTAACTAAATACTTATATGAACACTATTATTGTTACCTCTGAGCACTTCACAATACTTATTAAATTCTATCTATCTCCTACTGATGCAAGAAAATATATTCTTCCTATTACATATGGGAATGTGAGAGAGCAGGTCAAATGACGAACTCAAGATCACATATGAATTCCATCTAATAAAAGTTTGTCTTTGTAATACTTCATAGCTTAACTATTCTTCAAATCATAGGAGCAATTGTTTAAAATTTAAGCATGACTTCAGAACAGAGAGACAGCTTCCTCACTATTTTAGCACTCCTGAGAACAACGTGTTGTTTACTTTTATGAAGTTGTTCCCATCAAATTAATTATAGTCATTTCCCACTTTACTTATGATCAAACCTTCTTCAATAAAGGACGTAATGCCTATGGTGACGGATGCAGCACATGAGGACTTACTAAATTTAAAAGGAAAACCTACGACACTACGCAGCACCACTACGGTGGTGGACTTTGCCTCCCTCCCTCAGGTGATGAGGGGCACGTTCATGCAAGGGAAGGGGAGCAGGAAGAGAAAAGGGGGGGCAGACAGGGGCTGTACCGGGTGCCCATGCCCAGGTGCCAGTCGGGGAGCTGCAGGGCGGCCTCTGTGAGGAGAGACCGGGGCTGCCCCGTGCCGCACACAGCCAGACCCAGCCAGCTCCAAAAGGGACCCACCACTGGCCAAAGCTGAGCCCCGCAGCCATGATGATGGCTCCTTTCGGAAAACATTTTTAAGAAGGGGCAAAACACTGCACAAGCAAGAGGAATGAGGAAAAAAGTGCGGAAAAACAGCATGGCAGACACCAAGGCCAGGGGAGACGCTGCAGGTGCCAGAGCTGCAGGTGCTTCCCTGCGGCCCCGGGAGGGACCAGGCCGGGGCTGGTGGACATGGCCCGAACATCCCCGCGTATTTCTCCTCCAGCATGCTGACAGAACAAAGCGCTACTTTGGTCATAACAAAAGGCGTCTGTGGAAGATAAACAACAACATTCTCTCACTGAAATGATACATGCCGGGGTGTTTAAAGAATGGCTAGTTTAGATAAATGTCTAATTATTTTCTAAACAACTTTGTCATTTTCTTGCATTTTCTTTATTTGGACTGACAGAGAGAAATCCAGAAAAAGAAACAGTATTTATCCCCATTTATATTCTAAAATATTCAAATAGTTTACAAATCTTAATTAATTCTCTTCTGTGATAACTATTCTAAAACCCATTTAAACAAATTACTGTTGAAAACAGTAATTGAAAACAAGCAAGTATTTAAGGGGGATTATTATCTACAAACATGAGGTTGGACCTTCCTTCAAAATTACCACATTAAAAAAAAAAAAAGAAGTTTAAGTCTGAAAACAACAATTCAGGAACGTCAATCCAAAATCAACCATTCACATAGTTACCAATCCACAAATTTCAATGACAGGATCACACAAGCAGTTGGCAGTTGTGCTGCTATCTCCTACACGCTAGCTAACTGCCCTCGTGGTTACCTCTCCTCAGGTAGCTGTGAAGTCGCTTCGGTGAGATGAGATGAGTAAAACCAGGCAGTAATGGAAATAGTGAATCATACAGAATTAACACGTTTGTCAGGCTGGCAATTACCATGCTCTTTCCTGTCACGCTTCCCTGTACAAGTTTTACGTCATGCGTATGAAAGGTACAATAGCCACAGCTATTTCGATATAAGACCAAAGTCTAAGAACCAAGGGTCAAGAGATGCTCATAATTTTGTCGCAGAGGATATGCATATCTTATTTCAGGACGTAAATAAGTACTTGTCAAGGATAAGTATCAATGGGTACTAAGGAAAATAAGGAAAACATATTATGTACACAAATTCATGTTGGACAATTGTCTTTAGTTGCAGACCGATGTTACTAGTTGAAATAGGTAGCTAAAATCCCAGCTTCTGCCTGGTCATCTGCTCTTCAGTATCTTACTGGTTTTATCTTGGCCAGTATCTCTGCTGGCCTTATATTAACTTTTTTTTTTTTATTATTTTTTTTAAAGAAGTAGGTAAATTTAACTGCTTCAACAGCACATTATCATTACCATATTAATCTGCTATTGATTTATAACAAGCATTATGGAATTTTTATTTGTGCCACCACCTAAAGTTACAGAAAGAGTGGTAGACATGTTTTCAAGTGATCTTAGTCCATACTCTGCTCTCTTGATTAAAGATTTTCAGCAGTCTACGTGAGTTGTTTTACAAGAAAAAATAAAACATAGCAAAATCTGAAAAAAAAAAACCCCACACTTTTTTCTTTTCATTCTAACAGTTCTTTTTTCCTTTTACATTTCATTTAGACTTTTTTTTTTTAACCTATAGAAACACTGAATCTTTAGAATTTATTAAAATAAAGACTTCGAATATTTCAGGGAGGTATTTTAAAATAAAAGGTTATTGAAGGATGTTTGATTAAAAAACCTAAAGTTATAACAGGAAAAAACTTCCTAATAGAAGAGAATTAGGAATTCCTAATAGAAGAGAATTTCCATCAGCAAAAGTTATATTTGCAGGACACTTTAGCTAGTTGTTCAAAATGGTCAAAAAAAGCTCTTTTGTGGAGTGATGCTGTATTAGAAATAGCAAATTTCTGGCACAACTGTCAGTTAAAAATGTGATTTTCCCCAACTTGTAACCAATGTGGCTGTGATGCAAAAATTCTGTAGGACTGACACAAATATAAACCTTTTCTTAGCATTTTACAGTCTTCATTGTTACAACACAATGGCAGAAAAGAAAAAAAAGCAACGTGTTTAGAAGACAGACAAGAATATACAAAGTAAGGTCGAAAAATTTCTTGGAAAGTAAAGCCAATGAGCTAATTACATTCAAGTGATGTCTGTTGCCTTTGGTTTTCAGAACAGTATCAAGTTTTTGTGTTCAGTAGATATGAGAACTTCATCAATTATCACGGGAAAATTCTCAAAGTGTTGGGATAACTCATATGCATCCTCTACTTGATCAGAACTAACTGGCAAACACAGGAAGTGACATATATTGTCTCCTGAAAAATTTAGCCTTTCATACACTATCTCCTATAACCTTTTGTCATGGTTAAGTGTAGTCTAACTGTGAAACAGCAACCCTTCCTCTCTCCAGGACTGTATCCCATGAAAAATGTGATTCAGCCTTATAGCTGCACAACTGTATCTAGATCATGAAATCTTTGCTCCATTTTTGCTCAACAAACATCCGATGCTATTGAAAATGTAGTGACTTTTTTTTTTTCTTTCCTTTTTACTCATTTTTTCTATCCATTTTATGTGAGGTATCAAAATTCTGACTTGGTATATAGGGTAGGATCTCTGGTTTCTGAAGTTATGACTGTTAATGACATTAAAAACACTCAGTATTATCGCTTGTCTTCAATCAGGAAGTATAATTTCTTCAGATTTGAGATTTAGCTGCAGTTTTTCAAAAGCATCAAATCTAATTCACTTCAACAATCTTGCAAATGCAAATACATTTCCACCCAGGAAATTTGGAACAAAAATACAGAAGGCCCTAGATATCTCTTCTTTTTAGTCTTATATGCAGATATTTTGGGATACCAAAACTGAAGAACAGTTTGGGGGAGTTTAAACTAATCCCTCTCTTTTATTTTCATTCATTCTTGTGAAGTGACCACATCAGGGATTCTGAAACTGTGATATCAATGGTATGTAAATCAGTGCAGTGGGGTATATATCAGACTTCAGGGTCCAGCTTCTTATAGCTACCTTGTAAAGTATTACCCAGAAGGCTGCGGGAACCATGCCAGAATGGGGCATGTGCTTTAAGCTCACAAAAGGAAAAGGGAAGGCATGCTTGAGTTAAACATGGGCTTGGGGTTATTATAGTGGCCTTAGGGACGCAGTGTATGGAATGTGAAGGTATGGGTCAGTGAAAGGCTACTGTGAATGATGGAGACAGGCAATAGCAGAGGAACGTCTATTTCTGCACAGAGCACATCCCTGCAAAGAGCTCTGAGTCGCTACTGGTGGCAGCTCTTAGTCATAACCAAGGAAACTAAATTGCTAATTTAAATTCAGGAATAACAGAAGATGTGGAAGTTGTCTCATACAGAAACTGTGATCTTTACCTTTCTGGTTTTATATGCATTATGATCCTCCTTTATCCCACTGAATTTTATACTACTCTAGACAAACTTATAAACCAGGGGCTCAAACGTGTTCTGGGCTGTAGGGCTGTCATATGCTTATCACCAAGTACAGTTCCATTACTTTCAATTGCGTTAAAGCTCCCAAATTCTTCATTCCCAAACCAGGGGCGCACTGGTGCTCAGGAAGAAGCCAGGGCACCTTGGCTGGGCCATGAGAGCTGGTTTCAGAGCTGCAGTAGTCAAGGCCACTATACCATACCAGCCTGAGCCCAGCCCTACCAATGTTGTTGCCAGTCAGTCACTTGGGAAAAGGTCAGGTGGCTATACCAGTTCTCTCTGCTTCAAGTCACTAGATGGCCATTCTAGGACTTTCAAAAGGGTTACCTTTAAGTATCTGCAGCACAGCAAAATATATTGATAAATTTGCCATAAAAATTCTATATCAAGTTTCTGCAGGATGTTCCATATATAAAAAAACTATGTAACAATGAATGCCAGACATTGAAATGAGTCACAGAAAATCTAAACTTTGTCTACACATCAGATCATAAACATCTAAAAGAAAAGATGTGGATGAAGGTGTGTGTAAATTTCTGAAAATTTATATGCATATACGCATACCCAAGTACCAATAAAACTAGCAATGTAAATATCAAATTGTTAAAATACAGTTCACTTAACTCACACTGCTTAACAAAAAGATGCATTTGAATTCCAACTTACTTCTTTGGAAGTTTCATTTTTTTCACTTTTTCTTCAGCATGTTCATCAGCAATTCCAACATGGCAGCCTAACGCCAGCAGGGTTCTAGGACACAGAAATCAGAGATAAATTACTGCCAATGTTTCTATATTCAGAGTTGCTGTTGTGTATATAAAGGGCACTGTACAACAAATGAGACCTATGGGATGACAATGTAATATGGAAAGATCAACATTAGCCTTTTTTTGTATATGTAATAAGCTTTTGATGGTGTTAAGAAAATGCCACAATATGTCCCTAAAAATATTAGTAAAAATATGAGTGGACTACTTCGAAATGAAACATTCACACATTCTGTTTCATCTATATAAGGCATTAGTTGAAAGATTCCCTGCCCTTGAGATAAATATTTCTTCTTTATATACTTATTCACATTGCTTATATACTCATTCATACTGCTTTATATCAAAATCTTTTTATGTTATGTTATTTACTTCAAAGCTGATGAAAGGAGAAAAGGCAGGAAATGTCACTTGTTATCCTTAGAATGTGTCTTCTTTACAAAGAGAGGCTGTTGTTCAGAGATTTTAATTGGATCTGGATTTTGTTAGGACATGCTGTTGAAGACAGGACTGACAACAGAATGCATGACAAGCATTAGGCAAAAACTGCCATCTTGATTCTCAGGATGCATGTCGCATGTTAATCCACTTCAGAGAAAAGGCTTCAAGTTAGCCACAGCGTGTCATATACCACAAGGCTTCTAGTGAAGAAGCCACTGACCCAGGCAGCCCATTCTGGCCTGATTCTGCAAGATGTAGCTCATTGCAGAAAACACTCTCTACATAACCTTACAACAGAGTTGACAGTATTAATCAGGTTTCTCATTACTTCAGACCTCTTCCCTTCCTTACAGTCTCACCATGCAGCACTATAAACCTTAAGTCTCATTCATCTCAGGATTTGATCTGTAACATCAATTATTTTTTCATGCATTTATGTTCAATACTAGGTTATCAAGTCTCAGTTTCTTTAGCTGAGGTGTATTACTGAAATATTGACATTGAAATGAAAAGAAATCCTTGACAGAAGTCAGAACCCACTTTGGAGTCAGATCAGAAGTTTCTCAAAATCTGAGGGTAATATCCATATCTTTGATTGAAACTGATTACACAGAAGAAATCAAAACTGTAAACCTTGGACTCCATTCCCCATTTTCCCAACGTGGAAGAAAGCTGGAAAACAAGGTTTTCATTTGTTCTTGCTGCTAGTTAAAACAATATTTTCTGGTCTTGCTTCAACTATATTTACTGCTCTTGAACTGACTGGGCAAAAAAAAGAGTATTAATATTGCTCTAGCAGTATTTCTCTTGGCAGATGAATTGTATGTTTCAAGAAGATTCTTACAGCATATTTTTAGTGCTAGCTGTGTGAAATAAATCCTAATGTTATGGTCTGTGAACACTGATTTAAAATTAGTCAGTAAAATCAGATACGAGGAAATCAACATGCAGTGGCCAGCTCCTGCAAAACACACTATCTCCTAAGAATACTCCATGCAGCAAAATTCCAGTTGGCATAAATCGTACATGATTCCTATGCAGCTATCATCAGCATAAGTAAGAGAACATATCTAACAGCGGAAAGCAGTAGAGAGGAGCTAATCCCTGGTAACTCTAATTTTCTTGTAACGTAAGAAAGGAATTTGAATCCTACATTATCTCCTACCAGACACAGCAAATCCAAATCAGAGAGTCACAGCAGGATAAGACGACATACCATACTGGTAGACCCTGAAAGACCCCTAAAGCACTTCAAAGCTAAACAAGAAAACTAGAAGTGGCTGAATGCAGCCCTCGGCATAATATTGATACATGTAATTATCACACACAACTGAGTAAATAGGTGGAAACAGGAGAGTCAGTCACAAAGTAGTGAGCATAAAAAATCCCACAAGATCAAACTACAAAACATATATAAGAATGTGCAGAAACAGTATGAGCAAGCATATTTTAATCCCATGACATTTTCAGAGGTAACTCATTCCTGAATCTTGACATTTCATATAGTGTATCATTTTTATAGTTCATAAAAGTACTCAATCATACTGAAAAATATACAGAGGTCCCCATATATTGAAAAGAAATGTTGTGTCAGATAACATGACTCAGAACTTCCTTGTTTTCTGCCTCTCTCATCCAGTAGAGCTGGCAACAAACCAACAAAAACCCCACAATTACAGTAAGAGTTATTCTTGATGTCTTGCAACTACTTCAAGTATGCAGTACACAGTCTGAAGCAAATTGTAAAGAATATAGCATATAGCTGACTAGAGGAAGTTTTAAAAGAACATTTTCTTTCCCTCTTCCCCATTCTCCCCCTTTGAGGTTGACTGCTAGTAGACTAGAAACACCTAGTAAAGAAATAGTCAAAGTTGCTTACAATTCAAGTGATCACAGTATGGATCATCTAGAATGATTAGTGCACTAATTTTTCCACCTTTGCAAGCTTGCAGAAACAAACTGATCAAGACACTCCTGTTCTAGTCCCTGAACAATAAATGTCTACATGATAAATACAACATGATATTGCAAAATTAAAGTATTTCTGTATACTTCAGAAAACAAGGACTAATACAAAAATGAAGGGAAGACTGAGCTCAGTAAGCATACATATTTTCAAGTCCATAGAAAGATTGAATGATTTATGTTTTGGATACTATCCATTTAACGAAAAGGCTCTCTCTAAAGTAAAATTACTAAAATAAAAGTAATCCATAATTTATATGTCTATAAAACCAAATTATTTTTGTTTTGTCAGGATCAGATTTAGAAAAGCATTGGGTCCAGTAATCACATAAGGGCTACTAAATTTTGTTTAATATTTAGTGAAACATTAGTGTGTGTGTTTAATTCTGAGAGCATGATTTTTATGATGCCTGAGTCATATTATATAGATTATTCTAGCAAAAGATCCAACTGTAGGGAAAATTAATGACATCATCTTTTTGTAGTTTCATAAAATGGAAAGGAAAAAGCTATTCTGGATTCTTAGCACATTATTGTGTTGACAGGGGTCTCAGAAGTTTTCTTTGAAATTCTATCTAGCTGAAGACAAATACGAACTTATTTTCTTGCCTCCAATGGAGTTCCATTTGTCTCTGAATACTTAATCTCTAAATTATACCAAAACAGATCCCCGCAGAAACTGTTTAATACTTAGAATCATAAATATGTTTTTCACTGAGTAATTTATTTACTTTGAGAATGGTGGATCAGTAAATAGCACAGAGAACCTGACCAGAGAAGGATACTATGAGAAATTTTAGGAGTGTTCCACCTAGCTTTCTACTATAAGGACATAAAGTCCTTATATTATGAGCGTAAACACTATATTGCACTATCAGTTTACATGGCAATTTTTTTAATAGTATAGTACAAATATTCCAAGAAAAGTAATATCACATGCAAATAGTCATCCTTTGTTAACACTCTGAACAGGAAAAAGCAACTGTATTTTAAGAAGAAAAAAAAAATAGATTCCAATGGATTGCAAATAGGAGTGACTGGAGAACCACATATCTCACTGGGCATTTATCAGTTTGAGAAATATTTTAACATGTTGGCTACATGGAACGCTACATATGGAAGAAATTACTTACTCTAATAGATTTTCAATGCATTTGCAGCAAAGTAAGAGCTCACATCTGCTTGATTGACAAAGCTGAGATGAGGAGTTGTACCTTTGTAAGCCAGAAAACTACATTACTTGAACAAACCCACTAACATTCCATTGAAATTTTCTAGCATTCCAACTGGAGAGCTTTCATGACATTCACACATCTAACTGCTCATCCACAAAAGGAGGGAATGCCTACTACTGTTCTGTGGCAATATGCACAGATGACACAGAAATAGCAGCAAGGGGTCCTGAAGCAAACCCTGTCATTAGTCATGTCCAAAAAATAACTATTAATTGTCAAAGTGTGCTTTATCAATAAAGAAAATTAAGAGCAATTTCACTAAATTGAATTAAACCAAATAGGAAGTGAAGAGGTTTCTTCCAAAGCTTGGATCTATTTCTTTCCTCCAAACTAGATGAAAACTGCCTGCATTGCCATTTCACGACCAGCATTACCACAATAATTCTAAAATTCTGCAGAAATTAAAAAGAAGACTATCAAAGCCATTTTCAATGCCAAATACATCATTCATTAATGTGTCTCACTCTCTCATTTTCATATTATTACACTCACCTACATGTCAAATTGTAATTTACCTGTCAAATTATAATTCTGGGAACTGCAACTCCTTAGGAAATTCTCACTATAAGCTTCAAATATTCTAACAACTTACTTCAGTGTCTCAAGTGACATTTGCAAGTTATAATTTCTTTCCTGTTCCGGTAATTTTGAGAACTCCACTAAGCATGGGTGTTGTCTTTTGTTGTCATCTCTAACCTGAAAAGACAGTAAAGAAATAAGTTTAACGTGTCTTAAAAACCAGAAGAAATTTAAAAACAGTCCAAAACAAAGTACTTAAAGCTGATCTTGTCAGAATTACTCAAAGTGAACAACACTTCAAAACAAAGTATTCTGTATTTTCAGAGCACGATCATTCTGTTCAAGTAAGGCAGAATCTGCATTTGAAAATAAACTTCAGGTTTGCAGATCTCAAGTGGAATAAATGCTAATTTGTACATTTCATCATACAGATGTTCACAACAAATATACAGAGTTCAAGAACAGTGCAATCTATGTTATGTTTTGACAGGTAGTCATAAAATAACAATTTATCTTCAGCACCATGTTTGAAAAATTGTGCACCCAGTTTGTATAAATATGTTGACATGAATACTAGCCAAGTCCTTACCCTACAAAAGTAAGGATATAAAGGATAAATCTACCTTATCTCTTAATTCAGAAAATATTTGTTTCTTAATTATGCGTAGTAGTGTACAAGCAGAATGCAAAACATTCAGCAGTCACAAATAACTGGAACACTAATTTACGTCTTCTGTAGTGACAGCAGAACCATGAATACCATAATTTACAAAATCCTACATTTTATAAACTTAAAAATTTGATCAAGAACATTTTTAATCTGCAAAACTTCTACACAGTTTTAGTCTCATACTGGCCATAACTAGGAAGAGCAACCTGAGAGGCTGGGATAACTGAGCATTCTACTGCTCTCAGCTTTCCACCTTTATCGTGCTAGAGCTCAGTCAATAAAATCTACGAAGCTTATGTCTTGCTAGAAGGCTTGATAAAAAAACATTAGTTTGCAAATATTAGCTAAAAGATCCCAATGAAAGTGTTAACATTTGCTCAGTTGAGACTACATTTTTACCTCTATATTAAAACACTTTTGTGTCCATCTTTCATGGACCATAAGCTCACCATTTATATTAATCTTTAGAGCTGCAAAGTGAAAGTTACTGAAAAAATAACATTATTGACAACTTTTGATCAATCAGGTAATTCTGTTGGAAAACGGAATGTTAACAGTTGAAGTTAAGAAGCCTAATTGTTATACTTTTTCCAAATTTATCTTTACTCACTTGGTGAATATTAGGATGGTTTTTAAATTATTTTAGCCAAAAAAAAAAAGACCAAGACAGGAATTCTCAGTGAAGTGGTACCATTGAACTGGGTATAATCTGTTCTCAACAGCTTGATCTGTTGTTCACATACAGAATCAGATTTGATGTTTAAAAAGGATAAGAAAGTCAGTAGCATGCATATAAACTGGTATGAAATTTCTGACTTTTGGAAAACTAATTTATTACACTTAAACTGATTGCTTGCCCTGCATATTGTATCAAATAAAAGAGCTTTTCTTCAGATATTTTCATGTAAATGTCTTAAAATGAAAAAGCTCTAGCATTATGGCAATAAATCCATATGCAGTACCTGAGACTACAGTTGAATAAAATCATAGTATTGGGACATAAGCATTGTGTGTTAGAGCAGGGGAAGGAAAAACAGTCATCTTCAAATTGTAACCTATTTATAAAGTTTCTCTAATTTCAGTTCCTGAGTGTTAATTATACATGAGTACCCACAGAATGGATATGAACATGGATCACTGATAGCTAAAATTTATTTTTTATTTATTGGCATCTTCTATTTTTTTTAAGTTCTGTGTTTTTCTATAACAATAACTAAACTGTACACTACTACTCATTCTAGTTCATTTAATCTCATGAAAGAAAACCCTCACATTTCTCTATAACATTTCTGAGTAACATATTTTTGCATTTTGATCTAAGCACATATTATTGAATTGAACAGCAGTCATTTGTTTATGTTTTGGATTGAAAAATATTTACAATCTCCAGGGGATATTTATCTTCATTTGATGGGATTAATGTTCTTTGGAAGGGCAATAGAAGCAATTCAACTGTCAAGCTACTTGATCAAAATCATTAGCAGCTAAAATGAGAAATATCTTTTAGCGGACACTGAAAATGTTTATTTGCAAATTTCTAAGACCTATGATAATCTGCTTTAATAAAGATTCAGTATAGTCTCCAAGAAGGAGGACTACTTTAGGTCTGCATACAGCTAATTTACATCTTGGCTGTCAGCTGTTTTCCTCAGAATTCCAACGTTAATGGAATTTCCCCTAGTGACACTCTTTTCATTCTACAGCTACAATGTGGAATAGAATATTTTGTAGGCTGCCTTCCTGCCTCCCTTTTTTTTTTCCTGAGCAAAGTAAAAAAATCACTGCTTTGAAAATACATTAGAGAAGTGGCAGAACTCATGACATCTGTCAATTCTTACTTTTTGTGGATGGTTTTAAGTGTACAGCAAAGCTTAATAGAAACAAACATATGCAGATGCATCTGATTATTTCAAGTTGGACACCTAAATACCACTCATGTTCAGACCTAAAAGAAAGCCAGTTAACAAAAGTCCTTAATTTGGCTACATTAGGTTGTTATTTTACTTTGTTACACATATAAAATGCAGTAGTAATTTCATGTGCAATACTGGGTATTGCTTTGGTGATAGTACACACAGATCAGATGAAACAGGTATGTGGGAGGGAGTATAAAATGCAATCTACAGCAGATTTCTGAATAATCTGCAGAGACATTTAAATCTACAGATTCTCTGTCTTTTAGCCTTTAAACTTTTTATCTTGGTGAAAAAACATCACCTCTTCAGAAAAGCCAGGTACTATATATAATGCATCTTGCTCTGAATTAAAAAGAAAATCTAAGATGTATGTGTGCACCTAAAGGAGCTAATTTCTGTTTCACGCCTTCCCTCAGTACTCAGTTACGGCAGTGCATAAATTCAAGTAACTAGAATTTGCAACAGTGGCTTAAACTGATGAAATCATCTGTGAGAAATCAATGTGATAAAGCAGTCAATCTCCAGAAGATATACAGCATATACATTGCCCCGTTCCCAAAGTGAGCACATCCAACCATAGAACACTAAAACTAGAGAGAGAAAGCTGAATAACTTTAAAGATTTAACACCTGGTTTCATCCTTATGAATATAACCACAACATTTGTCATTGCTTAACTTGATACTTACTAGGTATTGTTTAAACTAAAATAGTGTTCAACTGTACAATTAGATTCTCGATGGTAAGTAATGGTACACTAAAAGTTCCTGCAGACTGCTTCACAGCTGGTAAGATTATACCACAATTAAAATGTTTTGACACATTAATTTAACTCGGATTTTGTGTTTCATTTGGTGAGGAAAGCAAGAACGACAAAAAAATCTAGAAATCTTCTCTGTTAATCAAATCTTTTTAAGTACTGCCATATGCTACACCAAATATAATACCTATGCCCAGTTACATTAAATCTCTAATCTGGACACCTCAGAAGACCAAAATACTTTTATAAACAAAAATAGAATACATATGTTTCTATATGTGCATACATGTTTTTACCTTTACATCTAGTATCTACTGTATGCTTCTATATACTCTTCACAGCAACAGTTCATCATAAACACCACCATTTGGAATCCAAATAACTAGCTTGTATACTTTTTTAATGTTTGATTTAAAAAAAAAAAAAAAAAGTAATCAACAAAATAGACTGCATTTTGTATCAAAGCCAGAAGCTACAAGGGTTTTTTACTGTCATACTCCATGAAAAGTAGGAAAGAGATAAGAAAATAGCTATGTGGAGCACCAAATAGAGACATGACCCTGAAGGAGTGGAAAGAAGGAAAGAGAAAAGTAGATTCAATGGAATTTCCTATAAACAATAGTTATTTTTCATGAAGAATAAGTTTGGGACTTCTGAAAGACTTATGTCCATCAGTACATGTGAAGAGAACCAAGAATAACTGCTTTTGTTGGCTTACTTCACGAGGCAACTAAGCTTCTTGCCCCAAGAACAAACAGAAGGTGAAAGCCCCACTACGTGCTTTCTGTGCCAGCAGTTAGATTGGCTGAAAATTTCAGCACCAAATAGCTTTAATACCAGAATTTTGGTTCAGAAATGCACAAGCACTGTTGGTTTCCACCTGCTTCTGGTAGAAAGGGTCTAAAATCTTACTAATTTCAGAAAGATGGAAAAATGTGCAGTCCCATTAGCACATTGAAAAACAATGTGCTGAATACTACTACATAATTAACAGAAAATTAAGTTGGAAGGTACATACTGGTCCATATTGCCAGCCAAGTTCGATCTTATTCATAACCCAAAGTTCATGGATGTTCTCTGCTAACTTTTCTCTAATCCTTTCCAGGTGAGGAGGCAAAACAATCTAAAGAGAGGAGAGAGAGAGACTGTTACAAATAAGTTGCTTGACAGTGCCACTCAAACTTTCAGAACAGACCAACTTTGTACAAAGCAGATCTCTTACATGCACGTACAAGTTCCAGAGTTTGACCAGCAAGGTAAAACAGTTTTACACCCAACACTTCCAAAGGCAGAGAATACATTCCTGGCAGCTGGCTAGAAACTACTCAAACCAATACGATTTCTGAGCTTTACAAAATGTTCAAAATCTCAACAACCAATATAATGTTGTGATAAACACTTCAGACAAATATAAACATTTGAGAACTGAACTCCAAGGGAGGGGAGAAAGGGAAGGGAGAAAGGGAGGGGAGAAAAGCATAAAGAAAGAAAATTACATGATGATGACAGGTGAAATCAGGCGAGCATGTCACTCTACCTCCAAAAAGATGAAATCAAGGCTGCTTTACCTCAAAAAACAGAGACCTCAAATATACAGTGCTATGAATCATAATGTTACCCTAATTGTTGGTGTTACAAAAAATAATTACATGACACATATAGAATGCTGTACTTAGCGCACAATGGCAACAAACTAGCAAGTTTGTTCTTTTTTAGGTTTGTTTTTTTTTCAGGAGTGAGTTCCTAAATGTGATAAAATCTGAGCACATAGTGTACAAAAATTTGTATCATCTCAAACTCTGGTCAAGTGTAAAATGAACTCTTGTTATCTGTGATCAGAGATGGAGCTCTTTGGTATCAAAGAATTACTGCTCTTTGCAACTATTTAAAAAAAAATGAAAACTATAACTGCAGTGCCTGCCATTTACTGCCCACAGTGAGTCAAATGCCACTCTCAGTAACCTGCAAGTCCAGTAAAGAATTAGAGATGAAGCTTGTCTAAAGGTCTTATCACAAGGCAAAGTCTTCAGGAATTTTAATCAAACAGTAATAAGAATGCCGAGTAACAAAACAAGATGTTCAAATATTTTTTTTTCCTACTCTAATATTAAGGGTAAAACATTCTTTATTATAGCGTTCGTGAACTGAAATATATGAAATTTCTAGCAAGCACTATAAGGACTTTACACACCATTTTTCAACTTCTAGCAATGGAATGTACCAACCAAATCCCAAGGAAAACCAAGTTTAAGACAAGCTGCAAATTCAATCAAATGTGAAATAACATGGGCCTATAGTATGTGTGTTTAAAAATTAAAATGCAATCTCTCAGTTTCCATACCTGGCTAGTATCTACAGGAACTGGAGTGAAAGCTGCTTGTGACAGAGAGATAGTGGGACCCAGCAGGTCTCTTGTATAGCTACGATCCTGCTTGTACTCTCGGCTATGCTCCACTTTCAGCTTCTCTTTCGGTAGCACAGCTTCAAAGCAAGGGGCATATCCAGGTGGAGGAAGGAACTTGAACTCTCCATGGCGACCTCCAAGCAAGAAACGTACCCTGTAAACATCGGAGTTACTTTAGATAATAGAGACACCTCTGGTGTCAAACCTAATCACTTTGTAAGCATAGTAACTACTGAACGCTATTTAAAAAAAAAAAAAAATAATAATAATAATAAAATTCAATGTTGCAGTTTATTTGCATTGTTTACAGTTCAATTTTCGCTAACCAGTGCTGGACTTTATGAGGTAGGAGGTGCAAAAAACATGGAGAAAAGTAAATAATTCTTTCTTTTAGTTAATTTCCACTTCCATTAAAGTATTCTAAATCACGAGATCAAAAGAGAAGACACAGAGAGAGAGAGAATAATCAGTTTACTTAGCACATCTATGAAGTAAGCAGCAGCCTTTCGAGTCTCAGAAAGCAGAGATTATAACCCAGAGTAATCAATCAACCACCTCTAAATTCTCTCCACTGAGGAGTTCTCCTTTCTCTCTCATTTGAGAAATGAGCCTGAAAACTTCACGGAATATGATTCTTTCTTTTCTCTCACAGAACACTAAATGCTTAGGACACAATCTAAAAAACTCCCATATTTTCTTCCCTAAAACATACACTTGACATGTTAGTAGAAACTAAGGGGAAAGCATTCTTTTATTCATTATAAACTGGTGAATTTGTCATGGGGTTTTGTTACTGAAAAATTCAATGAGTGAGGTGATCGTTAAGTAACAATGACATAATACTGAAAAATCTTCCCAGAACTATGTCATTCAGAAGGAATCAAAACACACTCAAAAAACTAGCCTTACAACAGAATCATGTTGTCTCTTTTCTATTTACTGAGGATCTTATAAGATTTTTGTCAATGCTATACCAGAACGCTCTCCAAAAACACATTCAGCACATGAATGAGAGCTGTCAAATACTCCTCTCATGACAGAGATAAAGCATGTAGGTTTATGATTTTGCATCTCATAGCATGCATGTCTATAGTTTTATGACATTGTACCTCCTTTATCATCCAAGGCAAAGTCTAAGGAAGTGCATTTTGCGTCTGGAATGAGAGGCTGGTATGCCCACTGTGTGATAGCTCTTAGCTTCTATAGTATTCACCACAGTCCTTAAATGATCCCTTACAGAGCGTTGCTCTGTCTCCAACAGAAATCAGCTTTCAGCCTTTACCTTTGCCAGTCCTGCTAAAGTTGGTCCCCCAGCTGCAGCATCACACAATCTTTTTTAATATTATAGTCTCAAACTATTCAATACATAAAGCAGAAGTCTAGCACCTCAAGTGTGATTTGAAATTTTATAGAAAACCAGTACAGCAACCAGAATACAGATTGACTGAATTCATATTAATTCATGCTGCTGAAAAGAAAGCGTACCACCACTATTTCTTAAGTAAGTGCAGATAATGCATCTTCAAATAATAGTTACCACCTCGTAACAAGTGAGTTAGGGCCAATATATTTCTAATATCAAAGACCAATGGTTTTCTTCCCATATAAGTAAAATGCTGTCCTGGAGTGAATGTGTAGCAATGTGTCAGCTAAGAAATGAAGAAGCTGTTTCTCAGGTCTATCTGCAAACAACCTGAATACACGGGTGTGCTCAAAAACAACAGATGCACTATCTCTTCAGGACTCCTTTGTAGGTCTCACTATCCAAGAACTGGAACTGTGCCAAAGAAGCAGATGTTAGAAAGAGAAATGAGAGCAAAGACAGCCAGGGAAATATTCAGCATATTCATATATACACATACACACATCCCCTCGCCAAAAAAAACCCCCAAAACTGGCAGGGGGAAGTGGGTGGGAACACTACACAGGATGCTAACTTTATTCCTGCAGAGAAGCTGACAACCGGGAAGAAGAGGCCATCTATGTTGAAATTCTCAAACATTCCTTGAACTGGCTGACCATTTATCCGGAAAGAGATGCTGGGGGCACTCAGGTCCAAACAGCAGCTAATAACATCGTCAGTTCTTAACAGATGTTGGTTGGGAGAATTTACTGTTCGTGCTACACAACCTATGGAAGTAAAGGAGACATATTTAGCAAAACTTCTGAAAATTGTACAGGTTTTCACAGCAGCCTAAATACAGAGAAAAAAAAACACACATATCAATAGAGCACAAACATATTAATACAAAAATATTTTACCTATAACATCCAATACCTGATTTTAAGCTTGCAATTTAGCAAATAGAAGCATACAATCGTATCCACAAAGCAACTTCTGTCATAAATAATTAAATTATATTCAATGTAACTGAAAATAATTACTGATGCCCATATAAACAGTCAAAACCAAGAAAACTGAATTTTATTTCTCACAGTAGTAGAAGTGCAGATTGAAAAATAACCATTAGCATTTAATACGAAACCTAGCATACTTTACTAAAGAATGCTTCATTATTCATGATAAGGACAAGTATAGTACTTCAAATTATTTAGGAAAAGGTACTTCCTGTTATTAAGGGCCACATCATGGTACCCTTGCAAACTTGTTTAAGATGATACTACTCAATTTCATAATCAAACTGCAAACCAGCATTTTTCAGGCATATATAAAGACAGTAGCAATATTGAGGCATATCTATTCAGTAATATAGGTATTTTTCTTTAAGTTTTGTATGAATTCTAAAGGATCATTCTCTCTTGCATCAAATTACATTTACACAAGCACACCTGTTTCCCAGTAGAAATAACCTATAGAATACAGAAACAAGAAATGACTGCTTCTGAAATTTACTGCCATGTACAACAGAAAATTTATGGGAAAAGCATGACAGTCATATTAAAATATCTCTAGACATGTTTTTCACAAATCAGATGTGCAATGCCTGCAAGAGATAAACCATAATGCATATTAAGAACAGAGCACTAATTTCTGTAAACATTAAGGATGTAACTAAAAGCACTGTATTTCCAAGAAGATGATAAATACGGCATATGTTTTTAACAGCAGCAACAATAGCAAAAAGAAAAGTCTCAATAATTCTTCTGCAGATAAATTTTTACAAACACACCACCCCCCAAGGAAAAATAAAAAACGACACTTCCGATACTCTGTGTATTGAAAATGACTTTCTGATACTGCCACATGATCTGCAGGCTGTAGGACAGATGCTCTTCTGCAATCTGCCCCTCTTGACAGGGCAGAGAGCAGTGGGGGGGGGGGCGGTCAGGGGAAGTTTTCAGATGCCTTTGCTGCTCTCCTACACACTTTCAAGACACTACGTTCTTAGCTCAGTTGCTGTAAGAATAGTCAGTTCCACGAGCAAAGACAGGGAAATGACATGCAGCATTTAGGGCCCCTCACAAATTGAGAAAACTATAGGAAATACTGCTGAGAAACAAAGTAGCAGTCACAGCCTAAGGAATGGCTTGCAAGGAGACTACTTTCTATCAGCACTACACCCCAAAATTCACAGAGCACAGTAAAGAATAGCAGAAGAAAAAAAAAAAAATTACCACAGCTGAGACTGTTTCAAATAAACCACAGAAAGGGACAGTTATTTAATTGCAGGAATAACTAAACTCTAAAAGAGCTTTCAGTGAAGAGTGGATACTTCATCTCCT
Source organism: Aramus guarauna (assembly GCA_013400195.1). Lineage (NCBI taxonomy): Eukaryota > Metazoa > Chordata > Aves > Gruiformes > Aramidae > Aramus > Aramus guarauna. Next base: position 243,816 of record VXBL01009547.1, read on the forward strand.
CACAGCATACTACATAAGACTAGATGCTTTTAGATGTTAAAATTTAGTCCAATATAGGTTATTGCGATCAATGCAGGGCTGACTGTTAACATAAATATGTACTGGTCTTTGATGAATACATAGACTAAATGATCTAAGTGCCTTTTCTGGCCTTAGGCTTTAAAAAATCTATGAGCTTCGCTTCTCCATATTAGAGAAATAATTGCAGGGCTGAGGAAACAAATGTAAATTAAATGTGATTCTGGTAAAGGCTTGGTCTAGAACAGAAACTCAGGGGTAGAAATTATTGTTGCTATTCAATAAAAGCTTCTTGCTCAGAAGAGTACTTCTGAAATGTCATTGCAGAGACTTACCAAGATACAGCCTAGGACTGTGGAAGAAGAAAGGCCGTGATTTTCAACATTTGGCCAGCACGCGGCACGGGATGGCGCCTCTTCAAAGGAGGGACATTCCACTGCCTGAGTGGGAGACCTGAAGTGCGCATAACCCAGCAAGCAGGCACCACCCTGTGACCATCTGCACAGGCCAAGGGCACTCATCCTACCTGACCCTCAAGACAGAGTAGTGGGCCCTCATCTGAGAGCAAAGGCTGGAGCTCTGGTGGGCTGGTCTGCATCATCTACCCCAGTGGTGGCCAATGACTCCACCCTGAGGGAGCTGCTGAAGGGAAAGGCTGCAGTGCAGACCTCAGGCTGCAGGTTGTGCCCAGACCTTTGTCCTGGAGCAGGGACAGGCAGCAGACCTGACTGCAAAAGATGTACCCAGGTGGAGGACCTCCTGTAGCAGGTGGAGGAGCTGCAGGAGGAGGTGCAAAGGCTGCATAACATCAAGGAGGCTGAGAAGGAGTTAGATAGCTGGTTCCAAGTGCAGTCTGCAGTGGACCCACATCCCATGGCCAAACAGCCAAAAACTCCAAACAGCACACACAAGGCGGGGCGGGGGGAGCAATAATACAGAAGAATAGAAGCTTGCAACAGCAAGGACCAGCAGGAGGAAGAAACATCTCCCAAAGCCTGAGATGCCCTTGCAGAACCGCTTCACCACTCTGTAGACTGAAAAGGAAAGACCCACCACATCAGGAGAGATGCTGGAGCTGAGCAAGGCAGCCCAATCTGTTCCCCATGTAACAACCAGCGCAACTAAGAAAAGGCGATGGGTGATAGTCATAGATGACTCACCAATGCATGACACACTCTCTAGTGAGGTGTGCTACTTACTGGGGGCTCAGATCAGAGATGTCACTAAGAGACTACCAAGCCTTGTACAGTCCACTGACCATTATCCGCTGCTGTTTCACATGTGCACCAGTGATACAGCCAGGAGCAACCTGAGGAGTATCAACAAGGATTACAGAGCTCTGGGAGCAGTGGTAAGGGACTCTAGAGTGCAGGTAGTTCTTTCATCAATCCTCCCAGTTAAAGGGAAGGTGTTTGAAAGAGCCAGTAAAATCTGGCAAATCAACAAAAGGTCACAGGACTGGTGCCACAGCCAGGGGTTTGGCTACTTAGACCATAGAACTTACTTTGAGAAACTTGGTCTACTGGGGTCCATCTGTCAGAGAAAGAGAAGAGCATCTTCAGTCACAGGCTGGTGAAGAGGGCTTTAAACTAAAGTTGCCAGGGAGGGGAACCTCAATCCATCCCACTCCTACCAGTTTGATGCCAGTGCCAGCAATAGATGCCCAGAGCTGGGAAAAGGACCGCAGGTCAGCAGGAGAGCACCTGAAGTACAGTACAAAGGAATTCCAGCCACTCCAGCCAGTCAATCAGCTCCATCAGGGGCCCAACTTAAACACCCCCATGCAAACGCATGTAGCTTGGGGAATAAACAACAGGAGTTGGAACCGTGCGTACGCCTGCAGGGCTACAATATTATCAGCATCACAGAGACATGGTAAGATGGCTTCTATGACTGCAGTGTTGGAATAGAAGGATACAGGCCCTTCAGGAAGGACAGGCAGGGGAGATGAGGAGGGGGTGTTGCCCTCTATGTCAATGACCAGCTGGAGTG
>VXBL01009547.1:249002-319029 GCA_013400195.1 Aramus guarauna
CCTGGAGATGAGAAGGCTCTGGGGACACCTTCCAGCAGCCTTTCAGTACCTGAAGGGGCCTACAGGAAAGCTGGAGAGGGACTGATTACAAGGGCATGGAGTGATAGGACAAGGGGTAGTGGCCTTAAACTGAAGGAGGGAAGATTTAGCTATTAGGAAGAAATTCTTCCCTGTGAGGGTGATGAGGCACTGGAACTGGTTGCCCAGAGAGGTTGTGGCTGCCCCCTCTCTGGCAGTGTTCAAGGCCAGGGCTTTGGGCAACCTGGTCTAGTGGAGGTTGTCCCTGCCCATGGCAGGGGGGTTGGAACTAGATGATCTTTAAGGACCCTTCCAACCCATTCTATGATTCAAATATTTAAAGATCTTCCAAGTTTCAGAGGTACGTGTTGTGTGAGAATGTCAATGAAGGCAGAAATCTTTTCAAAACTACCAGCCCCATCCATAATAGAGATTATTATACAAAAATTGCAACTACAAAGGCAGCCTGACTTTTTTAACTGGGCTAGATTATTGACTTGAGAGCCACAAACAATTGTTCATTTATTCTTTTGTGAGATTTCTGATGAAAACATTTCCAGTAGGTAGAAAAATCATTTTTATTTTCAGTAATCTTTTGTTTCCTCCCTAAAAGGTACCCTAACTACAAAAGTTATTTCGGTTGGCTCATTATTTTCTGGTTCTTCTGTAATAATACTTTATCTGACAAATTCAGTTATGACACAGCTTTAATGACACCATTAATTATGCATCATTGTTCCAAAGTAATTCTCATTATATATACTCCAGTCAATATGTTTCAACTTAATAATATAATCTATGGCTATTTTGATTGGAAAAGTCCTTTGAAATGTAAAACTGTATTCTTTTCCAAGTACCAAGGCACAAAGCCTCAAAACTTCAAAAACCTTGAATGATACATACAGCTGACTTGCTAAAATGTCTCTCTCATCTGCTAAGGAGCTTTAGAAAACTTGCTCATATCTTCATAGTGGCAAGAATTACCAATCCAATGAGCCTAACCCAGTTTCCAGTCAGTTCTACAGTTCATCACTGCTCAATAATATCTCAAAATCAAAGGAAAAAATTCTTCTTCACTAAGGAAAAACAAGAGTCAAAACTTTTTTCAAATACTTTAGCACTGTCCATGTAGGACTACCCATTCCAAATGATATCTGGGAATCTTTTCATAAAAGATATCAGTTTAACAAAAGTTAAATTATGTGAAAAAGATTAAGAAAAAGAGAATAAGCTCTTTCTTATTATTCTGATTTTGCAAAGCTAACCCAGTTTGAAAGGAGAATAAGATGCTTGCAGAATCAAAATAAGTAAATATAAGTACTTTAGATACTCAGTTCAGCTTCCTTTAACACTAGAATAGGCATAGCAAAATTACTATTAACAAAGAGACCCAAGCTGGGCCAACAACCTTTTAAAGATGAATACCCATTCAAACACACCATATGCGAGCTAGAAATATGATTCTGCAAGTCTTGGAATAGTCAGTCTCAATGTATGTAAATAAAACATCACTATAGAAAAATATATGGGTTTAAAATGTATGGCAAAAAGCATACTTAAAAATCTTCTTCACCTCTAAAGTATTTTAAAACTTCTAAACTAAAGATCCATATTAAAAATCTATTAAAAAAATAAGAGAAAAAAAAGTGAGAGACTCCTGTGAATTAAATCTCTCAGGCTGCTCTTACACTAACAGGAATTACAAATGCAGATGACTGTTTGTCAGACTTCGTTTTTTGTACCTTTGAAATTTTAAATAAATTCTTTATAGTTACTATGAAAAAAAAAATTCCCAGTCTTAAACATAAATAATTATTCTATCTGCATTACTTTGTATAAAACAATTTTTTCAATATTCAACGTCAACTTAAAACATTCTGATATGGAGTACTGTTTAAGTGTCAACTAAAACATCTGATTCACTTTGTTGTTGTTGAAAACAAATTCGCTGGAATTGTAAACAATGTTCTATAGTATTTAAAAACAAACAAACAAAAAAACTCCACAACCAAACAATAAAAGGAGAATACCTGACCACAGATGCAGACCATCAAAGCCATAGGAATACAAGTCATCACCAACACCATTTCCTCCCCATTCTGCTCCTCCCCCTGGATACGGTGAGTAGCCCTCTGTTGAAGCCCAGCCCACTCGTAGATGAGTTGATTCTGCAGTCACAAAGGGCTCTAGATGGTCCACCATAAGTTCATAGTACCATTTTCTGTATTGGGCAGAGCCTTCACTAATCCCCAAGAAGATGTTGGGTCGCATGCTTAAACAGAAATAAAAGTTGTTATTAAAAACTTATCTCAAAAAAGTAAAAAAGTATTTGTTTCAGTAACTGAAACAGTATCTTCACTCAGATACCAATAATAATATTGAATGTGTTTGAACATTTAATAGATGTTAAATCTTACAAACAAAAACGACAGCTATTCACCAGTTACCAATAAACATAGTAAGTACACTCTGCAGGTTTAATTTTGCATTGCATTCTATAACATTGATTATCCATTCAAGAGAATAACATTTATGAAGATACAAACGTAAAGTGTCAACCTATTTCAAAATTCTCTTGTACCTCTTCCTTATTCCAAGTTTTGTATAACTCAGTAATTTGCAGTGGTTGTACCAATCCTTATTATCAATTTGATGTTCCTACTACTGGTGATTTTAAAGTACTTCACAAGCATACTTGAAAAGGCAAAACTATTATTGTGCCTATTCAATATCTAGTTAAACAGCAATATGTAGAATCATACATCTAAAGGTTATGAGGGGGAAAAAAGGAAAGAAAATTATGCTTTTCTAATCTGATTTTTGGGTAATACTGAATCTAGAATCTCATCATCCCCNTGTCTCCAGACAATCATTACTATCTCAGCTTTCTATTAAGAAAGCCATCTGATCTTGAATTAAAGCTGTAAAGAAGTATCCAAAATCAATGCTAGGTATTTTTCCTCAGTGGTTGGTTACCTGTATTGAAAGAAATCTTTCAGACTTCTAGACTGAATGTATCTAGTTTTCACATCCCTCCAGTGGATTGGGTTACAACTTCTATAAATATTTTCTTTCTACAGAGAAGCTGCCTAACCAAGACAAATGTAGCTTCAAGGCAGACCCAGCACATAGGATGCCTTATGGTGTAGGGAATGCAGGGGGAGGAAGAATAGTTGATACGGGCTGTTAAATACAAGTCAATGTAAAAGCAGACTCTACTGATCTGATTGCTTATAAAATAACTTGGTTTATTACATAAGACTAACACACTTTCCTTCTAGAAGTATATGGGGTGTCTTTTGTCAAAAGTTTAAGTATAGATACTCTTCACTTTATTACAAGTCATAAATGTAATCTCCTTTGAAATATAAACAAGACCTGTTTGACCAAATCTATCTTCCAGAAAAATCAAAGCATTTGTAAGTTATTGGTAAGATCACCAATTGAATCTTTTCTGCTTGAACACAGTATCAGCATTATTCTACCTTTGTCCAGACTCCACAATTTTAATCAAAATATGAGTGAATGTATTAGCTCTAAAATTGTCAAGTTCATTTTACCTTTAGACTCAAACTTATTTTTACTTGAAAAGGCCTCCTTATAACATACAGTTGTGGAGTTTTTATGTTTTTCAGCATCTAGTAAATCCTATGAAGTCTAAGTACTATTTCTAAGTACTATTTCAACTTTCATGCTCACTTAATGATTGAGGCTTTTTAAAATAGTCTTAACTTTGAGACGAAGATCCCACAAATCTTCACTTAAAGCCAGATTCTTCCACCTCAGCATAAATTTAAACTCTGGATAAACATTTATTTTGTAAACATTACTTTGGTAGTTTAAGATGTTACTAGCGTCATCTTGTAATTAATGTCTGTTGGAAGGTAGCTTCTACAACTCTGCCAGCGGAAGGAAGGGTGAGGGCACTCTCAGACTGACTGACAATACTTCGAAAGCACAGCTAGATCTAGGCAGGAATCTTTAGAAGAGACTCTGCAGTTTCACAGACTTAAAGCAGTTTAGAGCAGCTTTAGCTTGAGGGAGCTTTCTCTGACCCATTTATTGATTCTAATCAATATTGCAAAGAGGATTTAAAATCCTAGTAAGAATAAAATGTTTTAACAGAAGTTTTGGAGGTAAAACATTTTTTCTGTAGTGACTACTTCATTTTAACTACGAGTTTTATTGCACTTTATTCATAGCTGTAGATTTTTTCTTTTTCTTTTTACCTGCTCACATGGTTGACAAGGCGTGTCTGTAAGAGCAGATCTCTTCCTGGCAGGAGATTATCACAGATTAGATGCTGATTAGACCGCACAGCTACTCCATGACAAACACAGAGAGAACACAAAACATCCAAAACCTGAAAAAAAATAGATTCTTTTCATCTTAACTATTTTTTCATGCTAAAGAGTTCATAATCACTGTGAGTTACTTCAGGCAATATAATGCTATAAACCTTGTTACTGGAAGACATGTAAGAGTATGTAATTCATTCCCCATAGTGGTTTTATTTTACAATTCTGAAATTCTCCTAACAACATTAAGATATATTCTTCCTGCTTCCATTGAGATTTAGTGTGTATCAATGTTTTCATCAAAAAGAAGATAATGTCACCCTTTGCTTCTTCAAACTGCTCATAGGTTTTTTAGGAATAGTTTCATTCCTAATTATGAATACAGTATTAGAATGTTTGAAATCAAACTTCTACACAGAATAACATGCTTGCTTTGCTCACAAATGTTCACCTAAATATACTTGTCTCTTCTTTGCCTACCTTATGGTTTCTTCCATGTTTGTCCAAAAGACAGATGATTGATTTAATATGTCCTTCCTTAATAATGTTCAGAGCTTCTGGACTCTCCACCAACACACAGTGTAAAACCTCTAGAATTCCTGGGGGGGGGGGGGAAGAAGAAGAAAAATTATTTATTCAAAGTACATATAAAATCATAACTCCAGGTAATACTTCCCAATATATACCTCAGCAACATGGAATAGTTTCAAAAATCATTGTATATGATAAACAAAACCAAAATAGGATTTCTGTTGTACTTCTAGATTTCCCAAAATAAGTGAATGTAGCAAAAATCAGAAAGGACAAGAAAAAAAACCTGTAAATTACTTTGAAATTTTAATAATAAATGTGACGATCAACACTCACAAATTCAAATAAACTGAGTAAAATATTGGTTTTCAGTGGCTCCAAAAGGTGAAGACTTCACAGTGCTACATACATATTGTACACATAAAATATTGTCTCCGTATTTACAGTTTTGTTTCTTCCCTTTGAAAATTGTATGAACCACTAATGGAATCATATACCTCTGAATCAGAGAGCAGAGGTGAATTCCCAGTTTACTGGCCCACTGCGTATAATTTTCTTTCTGTATATAATAGCTATACTGGGAGCCACAGTCATGTTCTTAAAAGATCAAATAGAAACCAGCATGAAACTAAGATGCACAAGGAAGTAAGAACCACTAAATCTCCAGTGGCCCTTCAATTACATACAATTCCAATCCCAATAAAGCAGCAGTCATTGCCATCATGAATCATTAGCCTTAAAACGGTTCCCTGCAATGGGGCAGTGAAACAGGCTCCTGTGTGTATTGGATCAAGTCACCACTTGCTTTGGGATCTTTCACATTTGGCAAAGACAAATATAACGCATGTGGTTCAGCGTTATCAGTTGCTACAGTTGTGGTCACAATGAGAAAAGCCAAAGCACTGAGGGAAAGCTGAGAAGCTGACTTAAACCTAAAGATATGCAATTCCTACATGCGTTGTACATCTCTCATCATTCTGTCTTCATCCCTGTATTCAAGCAATGGCCCCAAACACTCAGCTTAACCCTTGCAAAGCAAGATCCATAGCATGAGTCTTCTGCTCTTTGCCACGCGCTCTTTTACTGAAAGAAAATTGTAGCACTATAAACTCCCCTTGATGTGGGGAAAAAAAATTTCATCAGACAAAAACGCTGTCTCAGTAAGAGAACTCTGGTCTGTCTGATGCTAGCGAGGAAGAGATCATCAGCCTCTACGATTGAGAAAGACTAGGGCCAGCTAAGGAAAAAACGTCACAAACTGCTAGTAACTGAACACAGCTTTTCAGTCTCAGTGCCACGACTGCGTGATGACACCGAAATATTAGATTTGAAACAGATCTTCACAGATTTTAAAGTAATGAGTATAAAAAAATTGTTGGAACCAATATATCTGTTTCTGCTAAGTATGAAATGCATACTCATGCAGTGAATAATGAAATGCAATGAAGTAGTAACTATGAAACAATTACAGACTGGTATTAAAACCATTATTTATGGGGAAAATAAATGACCAGGAGTTCCAAGTCTTGTCTTTTATCAGATGAGTAGAAAATCCCATCTGGAGAATTTTCCAAGTATCTTATTGAGGAAAGGAATATTAAACACCATCAATAACTTATTATAGAAATAATGTACCTATGCAGAGATGTGCATTTGTGAACTTAGAGCATGTTCCATTATAATGCACCAGCAAAGACTAAAATACCTTTGGTTCATGAATTTATCTTTTTTTATTGGTTTTTTTTTTATTGTATTACTCTTAATTGCATTTGGATCAAGGTACAACTCTATTAAAAATAAAAAGACCAACACAACCAAAGAAACTGTAGATCTCCTCATAAAGAAAAACCAACAAAAGAATGATCTTATAAAGGACAGAAATTGAGCTGTGCAGACTTCTTACAGGGAGATCAAAGGATATGAAGAATGTTATGAACACTCATATGTCAATAAAGATTTTTAAGTTTTTTCCTTTAAACTTAGATTTTTGATTCCCATCCTTGTTAAGACCAGGTTACTCTGCCAGAAGAGACAATGGTTACTTTTAAATCACTTGCTATTTGAAAGGTAATTTTATGTTTCAGAATTAAAATGAGGATTGGAATTTCCAGTGACTTCAGTCATGGCTGCAGTCATCTGACTTCATTCAGATCTCTCATTTTAACCTCAGACAACCTACAGGACCATCACCTTTTATCCTGATGCTATTTAATATTTTTATCCAGGGATCCGGAAGAATATATGCTGTCATCACTAATAAAGGGTACAGATTACTCGAGGACTGAAATGTAGTAAAGGTGGAAAACAACAGATACAGTGCCAATTTGATTTATATGGTAAACAGGTTTCAAATAAAGTGTGTGTTTTAATATGTTTGAGGATGGAGTCATACAAATGAAAACAGAAAATGCAGGTGACCTTGTACAGACATTGTAGACAACCTGCCTGTTCTGTGCAGTGGCTCCAAAAAAAGTCACAACCACAATATAATGAGCTAGACGTAAACTCCCAAACTGATTCTGTAGTCCTGAAGGTATAAGCAGAAAGTCTCAACTACAAATAAGAGAACATATTAAACCTGGATTTGGCAGTGGTATGACCTGGACTGCAATAAATGTAGTTTTCCAATATTGACAGTAATAACACTGATGAAAAGGTTAAAAACCTAGGAGTCATGAGAGCAAGATAAAGGAGTAGATACCCTGCAGCAACATAGCAGGAGCACCATCCACCCAGCCTGCCAAATAGACAGGCAGGGGTCACTTGAAGTATATGATATATGAATCATATATGAAATATATGAAGTATATGATATATGAAGTATATGATACTATATGAAGTATCTAAGGAGGTAAGAAAAGTATTACAAAAAGATCCTCGATCTAGAGGAGTAATCTGTAACAAAATCAACAACTTTATTGTGTGCCACAGTGACCTGGTAATGCAGGGAAATAACTACAATCAGAACTGGGTAATTTAAAGTTTAACACCTCTTACTGTAGCACTGAAACACACTTTTAATAATATAAACAGTAATCCAATATGAAATGATACCACACAATGTAAGTGTGGTAACCATAACCCTGGAATTTTCAGATTTGTGCAGGTAGATTCATAATCTTAATTTTGTCTTAAAATTCAGGGTTCATTTTCTAGTCTTAACCTTTTCAATAACAGAAGTAAAAATATTTTCAAGACATAAATATCCATTAATAAATGAATGTTATCAATTAAACCCAGCTGCCAAAGCAACTTCTTCAATTACTGCAGCACCTGAATGCTAATTGTCAAACACATTTTCTTCTAAGGGGAAATTCCTTCTATGTCAGAAAAAAATCTCATATGATTTCAGAAAAAAATTGCATGTAGGCACAATGTCTACATGGACTATCCACTTTTAGATTGTCTACATTAAAGACAAGTGGACCCATTCCAATTTCATTGGGGTTGCTCAAGGCAGTAAAGCAACTAACTTGCTCTATCTTTTTATTATCTATGTTTAAATGCCTTTAAAATTTTAGGAGGACTAGTTAATCCCATCTGCAATATATTTCAGAGGAAAAAATTAACCTACTCTTAATTTATGCATTGAAGAGGCAGCTGAAGCATTTGTATTGCATTATTCCCTCAGATCCTGTGATATGCCACTTCTAACATGATCCACTCTTTATACTACATATACACTTGGACAAATCTTCATTTTCTTTCTTTTGCTTCAGCGAAGATCAGGAACTGAACCAATTTCTAACAGATTTGTACAATCAACTCACAATTGGTGTTTATACATTTTAATGCCTTTATTCTGTTTGCATAACCTTTTTAGTTTGAGGATAAGAAAAAAGCAAAAATAGGAATTTTATTAATAATAGGTTATGGCATCAAATCTTTACCACAACACATTCAAGGCAACACCTACAGGAGAGTTAGCTAACAACTTCAATGTTGAAGGTGAACTAAATTTTGTTGTGATTTTTGTTGTTTGGTGTTTCTTCCTCACAAACCCTCTACCTTAGAAAATGAATTAATTATTTTAGGTGAATATATGCAGACAGGTATTCTTATTCAAAACTTGTAATATAATCCAGTATTTCTCTCTGTTGTAGATCTACCACTGTAAATTAAAACAGTGAATATCCTCACCTCAATCAAGCCATATAAAGCTTAAAATCTGACAAGCAAGCATACCACATAAAATCACAAAAGCACATTTACATACTAAAAGCTGTGCCTCTACATACTACTACTGTGCCTCTCAAGATAACTAAAGCACAGCATAATTAGCATCTTGTATAACTGACTCCCTCAAAAACTGAAAAAGTCTTAATTATAAAATCAGTTTTGGAGGCAATATGGAAGTTATGTTACCAGAACATATTGTAAAGGAGTTCAAGTGGCCTGGTTCCTAGAAGAAAACTCAGGACAAAGGAGCACTGCAAGTACTAGTACCTTCAGAATGTTTGCATGAGGTTCATTATGCAGTACAACTACAATGTCAGTTTACTTTGCAGTTTACAGAATTCATCTTATACCTTACTATAATATCATAAACATTTAGGTTTTGATTTTCAAACTGTATTTTTACTTTGAGATGAATTTTTAAAAATACATACATAACAGAAACCATGTAATACAGCATTTTCAGAGCTGTTGTACCAAATTTCATATTGAATCTCCAAAAGCTGAGTGCAAAGTTTTCAATTATTTTTGAAAATCCTAGCCCTGAGAGTTTCAGATGTAAAGTCAGGTCTTTTAGGAAATAAGTTAAGTTGAGTAACTGGGGAAATACATTGAACTTAAGAAGCTTTCAGTCAAATCCCCTGCAACTGCATAATCATGAGAATATTCTCCTTAGACAAGTGCCCTCACACCAAAGGTGGACTGTAGTGGAGGAAAGATCTAGCCTGTGATTTTGCCAATTTTTAAATGCTTGTTTCAGTTTAAATTCTCTGTTACTCAAATGTTCCTGAAAGCAAAAAGATCACGGCATCTGCAGAGCAGGTTTCCCTAACAATAACATAGACCAACATGAATGTTCAGTTCTGACATCTATTTGGTTAGGATCTCTACAGCTAATATACTAGCTACGGTGACTGGATGATCAGCAAATCTCTAACTAGATGCCAGCGCACCACCCTAAAGCCATAGTTCTGCAGCAAAAACATGAAACGAAATGCTGCAAAAATGCTTCTATGAAACATTGCTGGCTAGAGGGGCTTACATGGGCACAGGCCTCAAAGTCTTTATACCAGTCTCCACCCCAGGAGAATAACTGACTTCTAACCTCTGCTTGCTCCAAGAGTTGACAAAGGAAAAAACTTCCAAGAGGAGAAGCATCAATGTATAACTGCTCTATGCAACTGCAATTACGCACCGCAGATCTTGCCAATAACGCCATGGCAGTTCACCCTGGGCTCCAAGAGGGAGAAAACTCCTACCGCTGACATTGGACAGTGTTTTGTATTAATAGTAATGACAAAGCAAAGCACACATGAACTACAGAGAGATGAAAAAACAGACAATAAAATTTTAAAACGCAGAAATCACTGCACATTAAAAACTGTTCAAATCTGTTGCTCTTCCTGCAGTGGATTCAAAATACCTTCTGTGTGCTATTAATAATTAGCTCTTGAAACCTAAATTGGTACCTACACTTACTGTGAAAAAATAAACACGAACTAGCAACAGAAGATCAAATAATATCAGACAAGGGATATCAATTACAATAGCTAGAACCAGCCAATAAAAGAGAGACAGGTTAAGAGAAGTCTCTATCTGACATTACAGTAAAAACCATTATTACATTTAATATAAGAGCTTTTATTGAATTTGTTGGACTACAGTTCTGAGCATCAAAAATATTTATACTGCAATGTTTTTAAAGTCAAATTACAAAGAAAAATATAAATTAGAAATCCATTAACATTAGCATGCATTTAAAAACATGAAACAAACTATTGTAATTGAGATTGTCTGTGGTAGCACAAGCATTACAAAATTGTGGTTAGCTTCTTGGTTGCTTACTGTTCTCCCCACTGGACTACTTTTTACTCATTATTGACTTATAACATAGAATTTTCTCAACTTCTGTACTGGAAGATATATTCCAAATACATTTCTTATGAACATTTAGTGGTTTCTCCTAGTATTGCAACTTAAGATTTGTATAATGACAAAAAAATATGCTTCTAGATTATATTAATGACCTATATAAAACAGTTGAAATGTCTCAAACCAAAATTGGTTTTGTTACGTTAGTATTCTATATGTTAACATTACTGAGCATTACATGTACAACTTCTCCAATTTGTATTACTTATATTTCTCTGTTTCTCTCTTCACTTCTAGTTACAGTTACACTTAATACAACTGAAACTACAGAGCAACTGTTTCACCCAATGGTTTGTTTGCCTGATTTAAAGGATTGCATTACAACCAACTGGTCAAGAAAAAGGAAAGACTGCCAGAACTTACTTAAGGTAGAACTACAACCAAAATCAAAATGTAAAAATGTTACAACTATAAATCTCACTTCATTAATATAATTCACTCTCTCATAAGAACTTCTTCATGATAATAAAACTGAACAAGTATGTAGCCAATTATAAAGCAGGTAAAAGTGGTCAAATAATGAAGTTAAAATGTAGAAATGCATACCAGAGGAGGCTTCCAATCTTTCTAATCTGCTGATCAGCCAATCAAGAGATCCAGAAAATTGAGCACAGTTTTTACGATTCCCTCGAATCAGAGCCGCTATTGGAAAAAGAGAGAGGAAAACAAATTTAAAAAAGAAATCACAATTATAAATCCATTTAAACTAAAATAATCCCTGTCTTATCTTTCTAGGAAGGATCCAGTAAGGTACATTCTTAATCTTTAATTATTGATGTTCTTGATTTAAATTGAAATAATGTGAGTGATGGTTAGATTTAAGCAAAAAAATTACTCTTGTTATCAAACTGGCCTTTAAGATGTTTGAATTATTTTTACTTTATAATCATCTTAATAATCCCTGAAAAATGTTCCACATGAAGTAGCCAGTATTGACACCACAGCTGCTACTGTAGAAATAAAATTTCTGTAAAATAGTATTCTTGTAATGACAGGAAATATTGGAAGAGCAGAATGTGAAGCCAACAACATAGGCGATGAATGTAAATTATTTTTCTACGGATACAATAACTTTGTTCAAGAATAATAGGATCTAAACCAGATAAATGTCAGGAACTGTTTGTCATACCGACAGGGCTGTAGGGAGGAAGAAACTGGTTTGAAAGTGTTTGAGCCTCATGCTTCAAGCTGAAGATTGCAGTAGACTGAGTGCATGCACTGACGTGGTGGGTATAACTGACTAGAAATCTCTCAGCACACTGCGGGCTCCCACAAGCCTGCCCTGTCCTGGAACACGTGCGTTTGCATGGATATGCGTACACATCAGCTCTCAGAGAAGCACCTGTTCTACTCAAAAACTAACATTTTGGTTTGGTGTGTAAAACAGTGCAGACCACTTTTCTTAAGATTGTTTTCCAATTCTACCAACAAATTATTTTTAACCTGAAATTTCTACGGCTATTTTCAGCAGCAGAGACCCTTGGTCCTGCTAAGAGGCAATGGCCTCTTAAAATATATGTTCTATTGCTGCAGAAATTCACTATATTATATTGCAAGTGTGGTTTTATACTGTTTCATTTATAAAAGGTTAAACTTACAGACTTATGATATAAATATGATATGAAACTATATCTGCAAAGGTGAAAAGCAGTCTTAGAGTTAGTTGCAAACAAGTCACTGCACTGACAGTTGTGTATCATGAGGAAAGAGATCACAATCAAATTGCTTCGTAGCCAAAAAAAATCCCACCACCAAACCACCCCAAACAAACAATCCCAAACCCTAACAAGCAAAATAAACAAAAGAAGCCACCTTTCTCTTGCTGTATTATATGATAAAAAATTCTATACCCTAAAATCTTACATAGTTAATTAATTATGACTATAGTTATTTCAAAATACTTGGGAATCCTAAGAAGAGGAACACCTTGTTAAATGACACAGATTAGAACAGAAACAAGTTCCTCAGTTAAGTGACTTTTTTACGGATTATAGGCAAGCCACATAATCTCACTGTGCTTCAGGTACAAACATAAAGTGAAGGCAGTAATACTTCATTGCTTAACACGACATCAATAAATTTAACTTTGTTAACAGTAATAAGGTAGAGATGGTTTAATAAATGCAGCTCAGCAGAAGTTTGTCAAAGGTTAGTATTCAGTGGTTAAAGCTGTGCATTAAATGAGGCACACAGCCACTTAACACTGAAAACAAAAAAATAATGTCCAACAGTTGCTTCTTTTCTTGCTCACTACTCTGAACAAGACTAGCATCCAGTTTTAAAGAAATAAAAACAAAACCAGGATGTGGTCAGTCAGACATTAAAGTCACATTACATATAATCCTGCGTACTCGTTGCTGATATAGAAGGATCAAATACAAGTTCAGAGTGATTGTATATATTTGTAATAGAGGAAGGACAGATGCCTTAGTAGATATATGGCAAACATTTCAAATTGAAAGAGGGGAGATTTAGAATAAATATAAGGAAGGATTTTTTTATTACAAGGGTAGTTGGACTAGATGATCTTTAAAGGTCCCTTATGACCCCAACCATTCTTTGATTCTATGATTTTTTGTATGCGATAATATCCAGTCTCAATTCAAAGTCTGTAAATGCCTCCATTCTTGTCACAGTGAAATATATCACAATGTCAGTGACATGACAAAAACCATGAAGTCTGGCATCACAGTTTACTTTTATTTATATGCAGACTCAAAAAACTAAGTACCATTTGCTGAAGCAAGACTGAGCAAGCAACATCCATTTGTCACCCATGCAATTACTGTACAGATCCAGCATTATTCAAAACAGAGCAATGTACAAATTCATTATAGCCAGATCAAAGCCAGGCTTCTTAAGCATTAGCTGCCAGAAGATAATGCAATTAGGGAAGTAACATAAGGGAACAGGAGGGGCACGGAGACTGGGAAGTCAACAAAAGCTTGTGCTTTCTTGCACAAGTCCATGGAAACAACACTTGGTACAGGACAAGTAGACTCTTTCAGAAGGAATTTTCTGGCCTTCTCAAGCGCAAATTTCAGACTTAACAGAAATGATTCAGCAGTCAAGCTACTACTTCCCCCAGTCTGATCTGTGCTTAATGTAACAAGACAGAAAACCATCTAAACTGCCACAAAAACTTCAACACTCACATCTATGAATAACCCAGCCACACACTGATACTCTATCGTCTACACTCTAAAAGATCATTAGGTTTATTTCATCAAGACATTAACTCTCTGGACCTAGTCTAGATACATTTAAAAAGTTCATAATTTCTGAAATAATTTCTTTAATTGATTTTTAATAAATCAAATGACTACCATTAATATACATGAAATAATCACCTTTAAAAAAAAAAAAGTCTAAAGCAGATTCACTTTATTCAGTGGGCACACATCAACTGAAAAATAAAGATGTAAAATTTTTACCAGTGTTCCTTTGTGTTGGGTTTGCATGGCAAGGTTTTGGTTGCGAGGTGGGGGGGCTACAGGGGTGGCTTCTGTGAGAAGCTGCTAGAAGCTTCCCCTGTGTCTGATAGAGCCAATGCCAGCCGGCTCTGAGACAGACCCACCGCTGGCCAAGGCCAAGCCAATCAGCACCTCTGTGATAACACATTTAAGAAGGAAAAAAAACAGTTAGGGAGAGATTTTGCTGTCCCCCTGCAGCCCATGGAGGAAGGACGAGGGGGTGTAGAGATTCCACCTGCAGCCNGTGTTTTAAGATTTTATTTTATTTCTCATTCCTCTATTCTGTTCTGTTTAGGAATAAATTAGATGAATTTCCTCTCTAAGTTGAGTCTGGTTTGCTCGTGACGATAATAAATGAGTGATCTCTCCCTGTCCTTATCTCAACCCACAAAGCTTTTCGTTATACTTTTTCTCCCCTGTCTAGTGAACGAGGCGAGTGTTGGAGTGGCTCTGGTGGGCACCTGGCCCCCAGGCAGGGTCAACCCACCCACATCCTTCTAGATGATCTTTTTATCTCAGGTTCAGACAAGCAGACATCCCCCAAAATCACATTACACAATGTCACATTTTCAAGCATTCATACAGGCATTTGGGTGAGTAAAGAGTAAACAGAGAAGCAGAGGGAGTAAAAACATCACAGTAATACTGCTGTGATAGAAGCTCACGCTAAGATTTAGTGTCATTTTCACTGTGAAAGCCTAGTTTAGCTTGATGCATCTTTTCCAAATTTTAACTGTTAAAGATAAAATTTGCTACCCTTTCTGCCTGCCAATGGTTGAGCTACCTTCAAAAAATTCAGACTAAACAATCTGGGTGCTTGCAAGCATGAAGATAGCCAAAGCTATATGGGGTTGTTTTGTTTTGTTGAAATATAGTAAAAGCAGCAAAAATATTTTCTTCATTTTCTATAGAAGACCACAGAGCTCTTAAGGAAGACATTGGCAAAAATAAGTGAAGAATGGAGCTGTAACATGCAAACAAACATGAGAAAGGCCTATACCAATTTGAAAAACATACTACATGAGAAAAAAAAGAGGGAAAGGATCTGGGCACTCCAGTCAAGAACCTGCAATATAATTCATGTTGCCAAGTCATAAAATTTCTCAATCATCAAATATAAATCAACTGGCAAAAACTCCCATCTACCTCTGAAAGAGTTCTTCATATAGAATTACAATACAAAGGACAACAGTGTACCATCATTACAAATTACTCTTAGCTGAAATCAGTCTGATGTCTGACTAATCTAGGTTTCAGTCTTGTTTTTGACCTACACGCTGACTCACTCGTCACTATGCTGTAAGTTACAGAACTGGAGAAAGGTGAATAGAGGGTGTATTTAGCTTACAACTATAAAAAACATCGAAATCAATACCAAAAACATTTAAAGTACCTTATAACGTTCATAAAATCTACCAGTGTAATGTTAGGAAATGCCACTTGCGGTCACCCTTGCAACCTGTGCGTATGCATCATGCCACAATCTTCAACTACGTGGACGTGGTAGATCTCAGCAACTCCTCAACCAGAATCACAGCCACAGTAACCACCTTGTACCCTAACAGCTTGTGACAGCAGCCACTGTTCAGCTAGATCTTTCTTTGCTCCGAGAGATCAGGGGAGAGGGCTTCTGGTTGTCTCCATGATATTTACTGTGTCATCTTCTATTTCCTCTGACAGAAAAGGTAGTGGGCCAGACAGAAGCACCCCATTGGTTTTATCAGAGGCTGTGCACCATATGCTGGATATCCTTTCCCCCCCCCCAGATAATTTTCTTCTTCAGGAGCAGATGATGATGAACGTACTTTGACTATGAAAAAGCTTTGTCACAGTACTATATGCGGAACTCCTGCCTCAGTTGCCTCACTTTGCTGTTGGGTAGTAAAGACAGTTTATGTGAAGTGAAGCATGCCATTAAAATTTCATTTTCTGTGCCTTTGAAATCAGAGGAATGCAAGCTTTCAGTATGCCTTGCACGCATGAAATACTGCTAAATATTCTGAAAAAAAAGGTCAGATCCCACAGCTCTTAATTTGGAAACTAGCACTGGTAGAGTCCTTTTACCTAAATTTCTCTCTGTATCTGTTCCTCCGAGTGAATGGGAGATAATACCTTCTATTTGCCTTATTACAGAAGTTTCCAACAGAACACTTATTAGTAGTTCTAATTATTTAGATTACTAATCATAAATGGCACAAAAGAACCACAAGATAATAGCTTTGTTTTCCAAACCTGAATTAAAAGGCTCACAATAAATAAGGTTCAATGCCACACACTAAATAGCAAAGACAAAAATAAATGTTTTAAGTACCAACAACAAATGAGCACCAAATAAAGAACAGGTCCTATAGAAAAACTAGTATGTGATCATGTTTCACAATGCATGCCCACAAAAGAGCCAATTAAAACTATACACACTATGTACATCTTGGCACTTCCTAACCACTTGACTCACTTTATTTTACAAACTGAATATTCAGTTGTGGAGTTTTGAATGGAATTGACATATAACATACCACTGCTTGTTTACCTTTTCAATACCAGATTTTTCAGGAGTGAGATTTAGTATAAAGGACACAGAAAATGCTTCATGTCTTTCTGGAAAGTAATATAACAATCCTGCAGCAGGACTTTGTCTAAACTCAAGCTTTTGCCAAAACACATGCAAGTTTAAAGGCAAGCAGGCGCTCAGAGTAGAGCTGGTGTGTAGTTACAGAAAGAAAGCAGCGTAGGCACACGTAGGCACACGTACACACCCTGCACAAAGAACTGCTTAATGACAGGGACACAGGACCGTCCTCAGGCACTTAAGGTGAATGTTAGTGTTGTTATTTAGGCTTACTTATGGCACTGAGAAAACCTGATGACAGAGGTGCGAAGAACTAACAAAACAGTCTCCTAGGCAGTAAAGTTTCCTTTTGTAGGCAATTAACAACTCAGCAGGAGTGAATATGTAGGCAACTATAGTAATAGACTAATGACCCTATATAGTGAGTCATAGTAGAACATAAATAACATACGCAATTCAAACTGATGAGCAAACAATTCAGGTGATTAAATGCTACACCTAAATAGAAGTTTGACCAGGACACCAATAACACGTAGATACCTACAGAAGGTATTATGCGGTTTTCAGTGACTGCAGGTGGACAAGACCTCCAGGATATACTGTATCCAAAGACTGTACCTTTCCACAGCACACTGTATCCTAGTATAATGCTGGGGTCACTGATCATTACTGACTAATAAGAGGGGTCTTGGTTATAAAAGCTTCAGGTTTATGCTATATTCTGCAGCCAGATGTGTGAAAAATCATAGACTTCTACAAAACTGACCACAATGTCATGGCTTCTTAACACAGGAATGACATATTCACATATATTTTGTTTACAGATTTTTGGGCAGTATACAAGATACATCAGCAATATGATGATATGAAAAAGCAATCAATCATTTAATTTAAGTCAGAAACATTATTTATCATAATAAATTATTTTAGTGTTTTCAGTGTCTTTTATTCTTAAGAACATGAAAGGACCTGTAAATGCAGAAATCTTGCTTAATTTGTATCCTAAATTTCTACACAGAGGAAACTCTTCTATACTAAAACAGGTACATGTTTCTTTTAATCTGAATATTATTTTGGGCTAAAGCAATCCAAATAACCCATAACATAGCTTACCTAATAATTCATACAAAGAATTCAGAATAGATTTCCATGCCTCCCCAGCTTCCTTCCCAGCTACGTCTGCAAAATGAGCTGCACTGCTGTATACATTCAAGCGATCAATACATTCAAGAACAAGGTTGATCATACCCTAAAAATGGAAAGGCTCAGATTGTCAGAAAAAAAAAAGAGTATTGTTTAGGTGCAAACACACAAGATTTTCAGAAATTTAAGAAAACAAAACATGAAAGGCAGGAATGCAAAGCACAAGAATATATACATGGGAGTCAGACAAGCAGAGTCAAACAAGCCATCCCTATGGAAAAGTTTTCCTTGACTGTGATAATAAAAATTTACCATTTAGGACAGTCAAAATAAAACAAAAAATAAACAATATTCCAGACATAATTTTAGGCAAGTTTCTATTCTGGAAGGCATTTAGGCCTCTGACTAAGTATAGGCAACTATCACTACCAGAGAAATAACAGACAATATTAAACAAAATATTTAAAGCATGCTTATTAAAAACATCCTTCTGCATCAAGTGATTAAACTATAACAGAAAAAAATAATTCACAGATAAGGAGTAAATTATGGTTAGAATTCAGGGCACAAGCTCATATTAATATCTGTTTTTAAAGAAAAAAGGGAAAGGAAGGCCTTAAATGTATTTCTTTAAAGACACAGGAAAATCAACAGATCTAAAGAGATTATAAACATAGCAAATAGTGTGACTCTTACAGGACAAAAAAATCACTGCAAACATACTCCAGATTAGACAACATCGCTACAGACACTGCAAAAGAATGCTTGCACACAACATGATGGAAAATCAGGAGTAAAACTGAGAGAAGTACCTCCTCCTGGAAGAGGTTCTGGCGATTCTTCAGTGCACGGAGCCTGTTTTGCTTGTCTTCATGCTCCAAATGTTCATCAGGGGGGTGAAAGTAGCCAATCAAGTCCTGAAGGCTCAGACTGACTGACTCGATAGGCAAATCGACACTGGAAGACTTCACTTTCTTGCTGAGAGCATCAAGGCCCCTACAAGAAGATGCAAAGTTTCCTGAGTATTGGAAATTAATTTATTTTATCATTTAAACCCTTTGTTGGTTTAAAAGCAAATTTGCCAAAGCTGAATTCATTTTCTGACAGCTACGTAACTTCTCAAAAATTACTTATGTCGGCACCATTCTCCACTTAATGATCCATCCCTCCCTTCCTAAACATAAACTGGAAGTATCAAAAATGTTGTTTCTCTTATTTGTTTTTGAAATCCAGAAAACACATTTTTAACATTCTACCTACCCATTCAGCAGTATCAGAGGCAGACTAAACATGAAGAGAAGTTATTGTAAAGCTATTCAAAGCAACACGAGGCTGGAATGGACAGAAGTCAAAGATGTGCCAAAGAGGGCCCAGCGAGTCCATACAGGCTCTCAAGCATTTTTCTAACCTGTTCTTAAGCCACCTTCAGTGCTGGAAGATGCGGCTCTTCCACACACTCTGTGCCAGCACTTCATTACCCTTCCTGTTTCCCTGATACACAATTCCAGCTCAGCCTTGCTGCAGTCTATGAGCATCATCTCCTAGAAGCAAAGGGCAGGCTGTTCTCATCTCTATTGCACCTGCCCCTTGCTTAGCTGAATCCCCAACAAACCCCATAATCCAGCACCTCAGTGCTGTGCTTTCTGGATCCCTGATATACCTTTCTCCTCCACTTAAACCTCATCTTCTTTGAAATGCAGCTGTTGCAGCAAAGACCTCACCAGCGCCAAGCAGCAAAGCAGAAGGTGGCGGCTTTCCTTGCACCTCCCTGGCTCCCTCAGGAAGGCGGCGGTGGGCAGGGCTGCGAGCACAAGGTGGGTCTGAAGGCCTGCAAGCATTGGTGCCCATCCTCAGGGAGCAGGGAAAGATCTGGAGGATCCGGAAACTCTGCAGGAGCCAGCCAGGGCCCTGAAGCACTGGGAGGGGAGCAGCCCTGAAGGGAAGGGCCCACCCTGTTTTGCATGCACTGGGGGAGAGTGGGAGGAGGGCGCTTATTTGACACTCATGATTTCTCTTTTGACTCAAGGGGAAAATTTTTTGAGAAATTTTTTTGAAATTTTTTTTGAGAAAATTTTTCTTTCAATTCTGCCATTGTAAAAAGGGGGGTTTTGCTACCGTATTTTTGAGTAAAACTCAGCTATGTAGCAAAGAGGTCATTTTTGTTTTCACTGGAGCTCCATTTATGCTGACCTAAAGGCCATCGAGCTTCAGCTGATGGAGGAGCCTACCATGTCCACACAGGCACCCTCCCATTCCCATGCTCATCTCCCTCTTTCCTCTCACTAGAGGCACTAAAGGTCCCCCGGCAATCTGAGCCACAACCGGCCTCGCCAATCCTCTCTGCACAGCACCCTGCTCACTCCCAAGATTCCTCTCCAGGCCACAATATGGAGCAGAAGTCCCATTTATGCTCTGCTTTTTGCTAGATTAAGACAACACTGGTAAGTATTTGGTTTTTTTAACCGGCATGTCACACTGTACTTTCATCTCCAATGATGAGCTAGGACTGGAAAAATTCTAAAATTAGGAAACATGAATTCAGTAGGAAAGTTTGCTGCTGAAGAATAAAAATGTTTTAGAATAAATAATGCAATGGTTAAAAAAGATGGCTAAAAAAAGTTATCTTTAAAACTTAATTTTTATTGTGAGCATGTGTTCAGAAGTGCAATTTTTCTACTGACTTCATGGGAAAGAACTGGGACACATACAAGAATAATTTCGATCCTCTCCAATTCAGCTTTCTCTACTTGGAGTAACATCCTGCCAAAACTAAATTGTTAAACACTACCTTGGACTCCCTGTGCACTCTGTAAAAATCTCCACTGTAATTTAGCAGTACCTTGATTTGGAAACCTTATCATTAAATTGCCTTTCTCTGTCTTTATCTTTTATGGCATTCTTGGAATCACGGAATGATTTGGATTGGAAGGGACATTAAAGATCATCTAGTTCCACCCCCCCTGCCATGGGCAGGGACACCCTCCACTAGACCAGGTTGCCCAAAGCCCCATCCAACCTGGCCTTGAACACTGCCAGGGAGGGGGCAGCCACAACCTCTCTGGGCAACCTGTGCCAGTGCCTCACCACCCTCACAGGGAAGAATTTCTTCCTAATATCTAATCTAAAACAACCCTCTTTCAGCTTAAAGTCATTACCCCTTGTCCTGTCACTCCATGCCCTTGTAAACAGTCCCTCTCCAGCTTTCCTGTAGGCCCCTTCAGGTACTGGAAGGCTGCTAGAAGGTCTCCCCAGAGCCTTCTCTTCTCCAGGCTGAACAACCCCAACTCTCTCAGCCTGTCTCCATAGGAGAGGTGCTCCAGCCCTTGGATCATCTTCGTGGCCCTCCTCTGAACTTACTCCAACAGCTCCACATCCTTCTTACGTTGGACATAGTACTCCAGCTGGGGTCTCATGAGAGCAGAGCAGAGGGGCACAATCACCTCCCTTGACTTGCTGGTCACACTTCTTTTGATTGCAGCCCAGGATATGGTTGGCTTTCTGGGCTGTGAGCGCACACTGCCAGCTCATGTTGAGCTTGTGCGCCAACAGCCTCAAGTCCTTCTCCTCAGGGCTGCTCTCAATCCATTCTCTGCCCAGCCTGTATCTGTGCTTGGGATTGTTCTGACCCATGTGCAGGACCTTGTACTTGGCCTTGTTGAACTTCATGAGGTTTGCATAAGCCTACCTCTCAAGTCTGCCAAGGCCCCTCTTAAAAGCTTCTAAGAAAATGTATTATTTACAAAGTGACCTAGGGCTTGCATTTCTTTTGTATTTTAAATGTCATACAGTAGGCAATTCTCCTGACAGGCATATTTCTCTGTCTTTATTTAAGTACCTAGGTAAATGTTTTTCAAAAAATTGACATGTCTACGTCTTTGGCTGTGCACTGATTTAGGACATGGTTGCTTCAGGTCACCATCTTCCACATTGTCTTCTCTTCTGACAAATGAGTTCCTATTAACTTCTTATCATTCCATATAGTCTTATTGCACACCATCGTTTTTCTAATGCCAGCTACACTGATGAGAGAGGCCTTTCATCAATTACTGAAGTTACAAACATTTGAGAATTAGCCTTTTATCAGTGTTCTTGAGAAAGACATTTGGAGTAGGAAGATAAATGCCAATTGCATAAATCTGCCAGTATTTTTAAATGGCTAAATACTAATTAAAAAAAAAAACATTTTATATGTTGCAAAATATTAAAGAAAGAAGTAGCATTAAAAGGGGAAAAAATAAAGAAAGTGTAAGGGGAGGATAGAAAGAAGGTGTGATTTCATTTCTCTTAAGAAAAAAAATTTCTTGAGACTATGAACTTCTCCAGTATATTTGCATCTTGTACAAGTTTATAATTACACAGTTATCTCCTCCTTCCAGGTTTTTCAAGGAAAAGCAGTTTTAAAAGCTGTACATAGAAAAGAAAGAGGTAAACGATGTACCGCATGACTTGTGGCAAATTTTGGCAAGGAAAAAATTTCTCTTTTATAGTTTGTTTGCATTTTCAGTATGTTTATGCATTCAAATCAAGGTTGAACAATAAAGTAATATTAGAAGATAGAGGAAACAAACTGACCCATACCTCTCAAGGTACATCTCTGCTGATAACACATAAAGAATTAGCATAAAGTCTGGTTTGAAAAGTAGTAATCTTATTTTCTGAGGGCTAAATTGTTCACTGTTGTGTTAATGGCCACTTTGAATAAAATAGAAGAGGAAAAAAAACAAAAGGGATGAAAAGATTACTTGAAAAGCACACCTTATAAATCTATTGAAAAGGAAGACTGTACTACGGATGACACGTGCTGTACGGGATTCTTCATTCTGAGATCTGGACAATGTTAAACCATCATCCATGTGACCTTCATGGTGCATTATTGCCTGCAATACAAAAATAAAAAGCAGTCACTACAAAATGAAACATTATTCACATATAAGTAGTATGAAAATTCACATAGTAAGGCAGGCTCGGAAATGCTGAAGTCACATACAAAAATTAAAAACAAAAAAGTAATTAAAAACAGATAATCCCATGTTTTACTTCCTCGTGTCCAAGGTCACACTTGTACTGAGCCAGCAGGTTCAGTGCCATAATAATCTCAAAGCCACAACTTCTGTAAACAATATATTTAATTTTTTAAAAAAATAAAACTCAAAACTCTATGGGTATTTGTTTGTTGTTTGTTTTTGTAGACCTTAAAAGTAGTTCCCTTACACAGCATCAGATCTCTCAAGTACAGACAAGGTCAAAACAGGTATACTTTACTGGTACTGATTTCCAACGATGTTACTAGTCTTTTCTGACTATGCCTTGAGTCACTACCAATAAGTTACAGTTTTTGAAGCTTAGTTATCATGGTTCTGAAGGTATTCGATCCAATTTACATAAATATTTTAAATGGTTTTTGATATTTTTTTCATACACACAGACAAACTATTTGTATACTTACATTATTAAATTATTCAATAATGTATCTTATTTTGAATTATTTTAGAATTATTTGCTACAAATATTATCACTATTAACTATATTAGTATTTTAATACTATTTAATACTATTTTTATGCTAATTTTAATAAGTTATGCATTTACAACAAACACTAACACAAATGTAACTACTGAAAGATGTGTTAAGTTTTCAAAGAATCTTTTTCCTACTTTATTATGCTGAACTAGCATTCCGCTTGGCCATGGGTATTCTTTAAAAGAAGAAATCCCTCAGCGCTCAAGACTTGAACAATCCAGCCCAAAAGGTAATACGGTCACAACGTGGGAAGAAAAGACTGTACTAAAAGCCTCCTCGATAGAAACTACAGCACATTGAAGAAAGGAATTTTAGTATATTCTACAGGCTAATATTTTAGTTTGACATCAAGTATATCTAGGTTTATCAATGTTTGCGTGGCTAATGTCACATGCACTTTGTTTGGCTTTCGGTTTAAGAATTCAGTACATCACGCAACTTTTCAATAGGTGACCAACAAAAGAAAAAAAGGTTCACAATGAAACAAAGACACGCTTAAAATGTTTGAATGCCAGAAATTAGCTGCCTCCTGTAGTTCCCTTCATTTTTCATTCCCCCTTCCCTGCCCTATCAGACTGTGACTGAATGAAATGCATTCCTATTTACAGTCTTACCTTCCGCTGGACAGAACCCATTCTTACAGACTTTGCATCAGCAGACTGGTACGTGAGCCATAAGCCCGTATCTACATGTTGTATGAAGCATATTGAATCGCCGTATTTTATTTCAGGTGCTCCCATTCCATCCACTTCTTTTCTTGTCCCTATGTCCAACTTTTCCTGAAGAAGAAAAAAAATATACAAGGACAATAACCATAAAACATTAACTATTGCATAAAAACTACTAGGCAATTGTCCAGAACAGGACCTAAAAGACTATTTGAGATCTTTCTTTAATGAAATGATTAAAAAGTGGCAGAAGTGTAACTTCTAGTTACACATTCAGGGAAAAAATGACGAGAGAGACCCCCTGCACACAAAAATCTAGCTTATTATAGTAGGAAAGGCAGACATATTCATTTTACCTACCTAGGAAAGAACTAGGATCATTGATGGTGTTATTATATTGTCATTATTGAAACATAAAAGCTTACAAAACAAACCCAAATACATTGAATCCCCTAGCTGAACCAGACATTAACTTCAGAAGCTTTTTCTTGGGGATTTTTTTTTTCTCAGACTGGAAAAGGTGAGCATCTCCTTACGATTTATTTCCCACCATCACAGAGAGAGATGACCTTTAACCTGTCACTGCCCATTACTGCCTGACAATGGGCTCAGCGTTTCCTGAGAAAAGAAATCCATTTCCATGTGTTTGTGCCTGGCCTGCCAACATGCTGTAAAAGAATGGCGTGACCATGCGTAACTCCGGCCAGTGTCCCATACAGACAGCAGTTGTTTCAGGAGAGAAAATTTAGCATCCCAAACAATACTATAGTCTGTAACTGTAATTTGAGGTGTTCCCCAATCTCTACCTCTTCTAAGAACAAACTCCTTCCCCACAGACATCAGCTTGTAAGACAGACAGGCTATGCATCCTGGCTCGTGGCAGATCATCCATTTAATCTCTCCAAAAGCATACAGTTCAACTGACTGATACACCTCTTGTCTGCCTGCACTAGTTGTTAAATCCAAACGTAACTATGGAAAAACACGTTAAAAAGGTAAGTGTATATCTTGTTAATTGTAGGAAGGATGTTAATGTCATTATGCCCAAAACTTCTCAGGAGACTTCAACCTTCTTCACGGCAAGTTGGATCTGCCTGTTCCTGAGGCTGTCGCACTAGCTCCATTTTAGACAAAAATCTCTGTTAACAGTAACTAAAACCACTTTGACTCATTAGTTCTGATTCATGAGATCAAGTTTTTGACACAGAAACTATTCATCATTCTTCTGGGAGGAGAGGGAATTCATCGCAATTGTTGCACTTGAAGCTGAGACAACTGTAATACCGCAATTGCTGTTTTGCTCTCCCTTTCACAGCTTCAACAGTGCGGGCAGGTCCACCGGTGCAGTAACTAACTCCTGCATTCTGCTCACACAAGCCCAGGTAAGAAGCTGCTCAATTTTCACCACTGTTCGAAAAATCATCTGTGCAAATTGCAGGTCTGTTCTAGGCCATACATTCAAGGTGCAAGATGATCCCCTTAACCAAACACAGCTTCAACCTTCTCTGCTTCTCCTGATCAGCAGTAGGGGACAAGACACTTCATTCAGTTCCTCACAGTAATGTTACTAATAATGAGACAAAAACTTCTAAATGTTCTAACCTACTACAACCAGGAAAGACTGGGAGAACGATTACACCATACACACATCCCTTGACAATTTGGGGAGACAGCTTCACAGCAAAAGATGACAAAGATTGGGGTTTTGAAATGAACATAAAACAATCTCTAATTCATTAAAGGATTTTTAAAAGCATTTATTAGCTAAAGGGAGGTGACATGTAACTAGATTTTCACCCTACAATTATGAACGTATTTTGAAGACTTTACAAAAAACCCCAAAAACCTCAGGTGAAATTCTTATTGTTACTTTTCATAACATTAAGCATCTAGATAAAATATATTCATCAATTCAGATTATTAAACTGTTTCTGGATACAGATGTTAATGTCACTATCTTGTCAATGCCTGATTCCTTAAGTGCTGAAATTCTTATTAAAATCTTGTCCATTGATACATGGTAATAACTGATTTATTAATACATCTGATGTCAATTACTGAGTTATTGTGTGCTTCTACTTCCTTGTTAATTCATTATTTTGTTCATATCCTTTCTCTAAATGTTGTATTCAATTCTTTCGAAAGCTAGCACAAATAACCTGAATGTAATAACAGTTGGAAATTGAAAAGCTACTTATAATAGGACATTGCACACAAATGATGATACAGGAAAAAATAAATTAGGTCCTGCTTATCATATGAAGAAATGACAGCGTCATTTCAAGCTCCAGTCTTTTGAATTATCTTCATAACTAGAAGATAGTGTGAACCAGTAGGAACATACTGTGCTTCTACATGGTAAGATTTTCTTTTTTTCCAAGTCTTCTTCCTTGCAACTAATTTCTTAAGATATGAATACATGAATTCAGAAATTTTCTCATAAAGCAGTGTCAATAACATGAGGGATTATTAATTTAAAATACTAATCCATACTTTCTTTAAAATCTACTGACTATAACAGAAATGTGAAGGGGTTTGACATTGAAGTCTTCATTCCAGTTAGAATTAACATTAAGTTTACTTCACATAAAAATTGAACTGCCAACAATTTGCCAAACAAGATCTCTGTCCTCACCTACGTAAGTACACTGGCAACTCTGCCTGTAGTTTTAGAGCCCAGACTGAATTTAATCACATTCAGTTGAGCTCTTTGATGCAAAATAAATATAGTGGTCAGGAAAGCATACAGTAAAAGTTGGATTGAATATAGGAGAGCAATGGAAAGCTAGGGAATGGTGTGGGAGCAGCAGGCATTAGAGCATTCATCTGGGAGCTTCAAGACATGGAGTTTTTTGGGGGGGCGAACAGGAACCACAAACTTTATAAAGGGGAAGATTTGAATGGAGTGCTGGATTCCTGCCAATAAACAGCAGGTAGTTGGGAAAGTACGTATAAGGAATGAATCTCATTATCTACTGAAAAATAATTCATCAGTGACAATCAGGAACTGAAAAACATTGGAAACCACTGTGTCACCGTTTAAAAATTGTATATTGCTATGGACATTATGTGATGCAAGTTTCCAGCCTGCTACACTCTTACCATAACCTGTCATTACATAACCATCTGCTCATTCTTCCTACAGCATATTTACAAAGAAAAGCTTCCGTTTTATTTGCAGTCTAGGCTCGTTCTTAGACCATCAACTTTTTCTAAACAAAGACCAAAAATCTTCAGTCATTACACTGGAGCAAATAGAAACAATTGAGTTTTGCAACAGTCTAAACCACCTCAGTAATGTGAAGCAACAAGAATGCATTGGAAACAAACAGGCTTATTGAACAATACGCCAGATTTTCTCCAGAACGATGTGTTCTTTATAAACATTTTTTTGTTCCACGCATACAAGAATACAAGCCAATCTTCCCATATTTGTTGTGGGCTAAATGGCCAAAATGTTTTAAATAGTTTTATCTTAATGTTGAAAAAAATTATTCTGTGAAGCCTTGCCTTAAATGTGTTATTTCACTCCAATGTTTCTATTTAATTCTTTATAACATTCCAGAATAGATTCCCACAATTAAGGCTTTTCCCTTCAGTTTTATCTCTGGTCATCTGACCCAACCTATACCTTCTGTGGCACACTTTCAGGACTGACATTCTAGCAGATCTCACTGACTGGAAGAAGCCAATTTATGACTGCTTTTTAAGCTGAAATTAATATATTTTCTATGAAATTTTATTAAGAAACAAGTAAAGACACAAAAATACAGGCCATAAAATTTTATTAAAATTTATATATTTCTGTCCACTGGAAAAGACTGTGGACAGGAAAAGCAGATTTTTTATGGGATGTGTAAACAATTCTAAATTAGTAAAATTACCTTATTTCAGTGGAAAAGTTATAATAAGCTAATGCTTTTTATCAAAAAAAAAAAATCAATATTTAGCAAATGTCAGACAGAAAAAAATATTTCAAGTCTATAGTAAAGCCATATGTTTGGGGAATAAATAGTAGATAGTTGTGGACATCCTGTACTGAGTGAAGTGAGACTATAAGAGAGAAAAATGAATTTTCTGAATTTCAGATGCTTGAAAGGCTAATATAATTCTCATTTAATGATAATTACTAGGGTAATATGTAATAACCAGAGCATAAAGCCCAATTCCCAGGAAAAAAAAAAAAATGAAGACACTGTTAGCTCTTCAGAATATCCGTATCTTCTGAGTTCTGTTTGGCTTGTGATGTGTTTAAACTTTCATGTTTCTTTATTTTGCTGAGTTATTTAAAGAATTTTAACATGTAAGAAGATTCTGATGTAATTTTTCAGCTTCTGTACCACAAAGTTGTGTTTTGGCCAAAAACCCTGAACACAAAGTACTTGTGTGCGTGTTTTACTCTGAGCATATAAGACAATTATTCTGGTTCATATAAGACAACTTATACAAAACTTCAGCTTTCTGGCTCTCTTCTGCTTATTTATTAAATGTAGTACTGGCACGCTAATTTGTATAAAAGGATGAGTAAGGCCCTTGCATATAATGAAGTTAAAATCAACAATAAATGTTGAGCATTTACATTGGCATCTGAATCTTCAGATTTAAAGGGGATACATTTTCAATATTTTCTCTGCAAACAGGAAAGCTGCTTTTCATTTGGAAATTGAAATTATCACCTACTTACATGTCTGAAGGAACAGAGTCTACCACTGCAAATAAGGGTATTCTTCCCCCATATCTGGTCTTGCCTATTCAGAGCTAACTTATCTATAGCACAATGAGTGGAATCCTTATAATTCTTCCTTCCACAACTTTTCAGATGGTGGAAGGAAGAATTATGACTGTGGTATAAAGGTCTGAAATCACTGTAAGAAAGATCTAGCCACTTGACAATTTTTAATGCTCTGTATTCAACAAAGAAGATTACAGGTTGCCTCTTACCCAGGAATAATTACTTTGGACTAAGTACATGCAACAACACAAGTGAAAGGTTGGAAAAGAGACCCCTGAAGCTGCTTACCTTCTTCACAGAAGCCTTTCTAGGACTGCTATAAATTTGAAATATTTATTTAACACTCTCTTCCAGAGAGGGAAGGCACCTAAAAATTTTTAATACCTCTACCCTAATAAACTGAAACATGACTCTACTTTAAGAAGTCCTAAGCAGGAGACTGGCTTAATCCTCAGCAACAAAGAGCAAAGCATAACCTCCTCCTCCCTCTGGCATGTCCATAATTCCTTCCAAATAAGTCTTCAGTTAAAATGAATGTTGATATCACAAAATCAACACCAAATATAGTCTTCCAAGCTTCCAATTTCTTTGAAAATCCATATTTAAGAATCAGTAAGATTATATCTGTTATGTGCTGCTCAGCTTATAGACCCCTCTTAAAAAAACCTCTCATGTTACTTTGAGAATTGATTACCATAACATGTTTCTACCTGCTCCAAAGCCTTCTATCTCTGCTCAGCATAGAATAGGTTTGGTCACTTAACAACTAAATCAAAAATATGTTAACTTTTTATTTTGAACATAGTAGGACAAAATATAAATCCTCAAAAGACTTCCAGATAACACTTCTAAATTCAGGTTGAAAAAAAACAAATGAAGAAACTTCAAATACAACATCGTCCAATCCCCAAAACAGGGACAAATCACTTTCTCCATATCAACAAAAGATACTCTCTGTATTGCTAACAATTCTTGCCTTCGAGTATTTTTTGGACTAAATAATCCATGTAGGCGGTAGAGCACGGTATATTGTTCCACTCTTTTTGGAGTAACCCCCTGCTGAAGACTCCCTCTGGAGAATCAGTGCATGAATTATTTTATCCCTCTTGCTTCAAAGAAGAATAACTGTTGAGATCTATAGTAACCGCAACAGGAATTCCCCAATATAGTTGCACTGCATCATCCTAAAATATTTAATTATTTCTATGGCTTTTCTAATTGTTTTAAAAAAAACAAAAAAAACATATTGTCAGGGTCTCAAAACTATCACCTGTCTTTGTTATCAGAGTGCAAAAGTCTGTATACCTTCTTTCAGGTATATATTAATTTCTTATCTTCCCAAGCAGACAAAAAACTAAAAATACATAAAGTAAATGCTACAGAGAAGTTACTGAATAATTCTGTTTATTATTATTATATATTTTAGAAGATTATTTTTTTGAAAAAATAACATTGGAAAATTTTCAGCAACATCATGGTGCAGGTAAAAAGTAGAAGAAATCAAAGGATAGTAAAGAATTTATCATAGCATTATTTTAAACTGTTTACTCACTACACGAAGTAATGTTCTGAACTTGAAAAGCTTATTGAAGGTGTCAAATAAGAATTCAAACTACTATAAATTTGAATTAGACTACAACAAAGTATCTGATGCAAGAAATCCTGATTTTCCAATTTAATCTAAATAACCCACAATATTACAAATTTTTTCCTATGTCAGCCAACAGATATAAGCAGTGAAATACCATAGAAGTTTATCAGAAAAACAAATAAGAAATAAGGAAACTGCTCAAAAGTGGGCAAGCAGTACAAAAAAAGAAACCAACTCACAAACAAACAGCCAGGTAGCATTACCCAAAGAAAGTACGATAAAAGAAGCTTTCTAGATACTAATTATACTGAGGGGGGTTTTGTTTTTTTAAGCAGTGAAAAGGTAGAAGGTTCAATAATTCATGCAACAGGAAATGATTAAATCTTGCTTAATAAAGGTATTGGAATTACTACTAGTTATATTAATGCTGCACTGATTCCATACCTTGGAAGACCGAAAACAGAATGCCGTAGATTTTACATCCGCGTTCTCTTTGTCTGTAAGAAGAAGACTCTTGTCATCCAGGAGACTTAAATATTTTCCTGTTGTTATATGTCTTAGTCTGAATGGCTGTCCCCATCTAATGTGGCTGCCACTCCACCTAAGAAAGTTCACAGGAAACGTTTAGTTTTTAAAAACAAAACATAGATTTTAACTACTGGCAAAAACATTTTAAAGTACATTATATTGCCAACTAGTTGGTAAAAGGATAAAATTCTAAATGGTGGTTTATCAGCAAGAAAATGGCTACTTTGTGGTTATCTCCTCTAAAATCACTCTAATAAATAATCTTAACCTCTTCCTTTGCACAGCCTGCCTTGGTTCAGATTGAATTCCCCTTGAGAGAAGATGCAGACCGCCTACGGAAAAGGCGGCTTATGCTGTACACAAAGAGTTTAGATCTGCCAGTTCCCTCTCCAATGTTTCATCTATCAGCAGCCGGGTTTGTTCACTCTCCCAGAGCACTCTCCTTTCAGCAGTCAGCATGCTTTATCATTAAGCAAAGACTGGCACAGATTCTTCATGTTCTATAGGAGGAAATGAAGGAAGAAAGGCAAACATTTTCCACCTAAGCTCCCCAAGAACTCCTCAAGTTGAAGCATAGGTTGCAGGTTTCTAACTTCTTGCCTTAAGCTGAAAACTCAGCTCTTCTGTTCTTCCTGATTAATTCCTGAAGATGAATTTGTGTAGGGGTTACTAAGGAGGATGCATTTCACAAAGCCTTTTCAGAAGGCTTCTGGAATATTCCTTAGATTGGAAAATTGCCACAGCTAGGATGTTTTCCCGAATTTTCGTGAAACTTTCTTCAGTCTTATATCTTCAGAAGGTTACACTTTAGACATAGGCGCACACTGCTTTTTGGAGGACAAATTGTATATAAATGTCATGTTTGCAAAATGCCCATCATAATGGAGTTACAACATACTGCTGAGGTTCTGATGTGCTTCCACAAATACTAGCAACTCTCTATGCTTACTGTGGCTTGAAATAGCTTAAAATTATCAACAAATGTTCACATATCATCAATGAAATATACAAACACATCCTTACGAACCTAACCCGACTATAAACTTACTCCCATATCAGAATTTTGAATTACTGCATCTTCTCACTTGCATTTAAAGTAATTCCAGGTACAGCATTTACAACCAAACAAGTTCTTATGCATATGGTATGTATATATTCATATAGCCTAGTCAGAAAATCCCTTAAGTTGGCACTTTCACAGGTTTAAGTAACTTTTGTTTTCCTTGACACATATGTAGCAGATTAAAGCACTTACCTATTCAATACAAATATCCGTTTGTTTAAGCATGTGTTCTTAAGAGTTGGCCATACTGTATGCAAAACCAATTTGGCAGGCATGCTTAAAGCGCAGGAGTTCTTAAAATGCAAGAGCAATACCTGGCTTCTGTATTGCAACAGGATTTGTTACACTTCACTAATTAAACTTCTACACCTTTTTAGTTATTCATTTTAAAGAGGCCAAAAGAATGAAGAGGTTTTCCCCTCAGCTCTTTTATTTTGTAAACTAAGTAGTCTCTTCTGTGTAAGTTGAGGGGAGAGGACTTTGGGGAGGAAGGAAATACAGAAGCTTGATATCTTAGAAATGCATTCTTTTTTTTCTGTCTTCTACACAGCAAAGTCAGTATACTCCATAAAAGCACATCTAAGTATCAGTGTTCTAGCACAACTTCTGCTTCTCAATTAAGTAAAATGTCAGGTCATGAATCTCAGCTATTGTATTGCTGCGTCTGGTAAAACACATCAGCTCTGCACCTTTCATATTATGGGCCGTGCTGGGGAGCTGCCTTTTCTCTAGTCTGATTCAATTTTCTCTTGGACTCAATAGCTATGGCACATAAGAAAAAGAAAATAAATATAGTGCAATTGAGCCATGCCACTAGTTCATGCCTGCAGGATAGGAAAAAGGAGAATTCACCTGCACTTAAAAGAAAAGCCTTTTGAGCAGAAAATATCTTGTGAAGCCATTTCTGACTCCTAAAAATTCTTTTCTGCAATATGAGAATATGACCCCTGTCACCTTTTGGGAAAGAAAGCAACGCTGAGCAACAGTATCTGGCATCCCATGGCAAGGCATCCCAAGAAGCAGTCTGCACATGCAGACTGCCCAGGCAATTTTTATGAGACTTCTCCACTAATGAGGAAAGTTCAGAAGCAATGATTCCTTCAGAATCATATAAAATTAAGAGAATTAATACTATATCTGCAGTCATTCTGGAAGGACTAGAACTGAGGGAGGACTTCAGACATGCATATACTAAATTACAAATTGAAGTGTTTGCATGAATAGGATTGTGCCTGCAAGTCAGCAATGAATGCATAAAGCTATTAGGATATCTTAGAGCAAGACAGGGAGCTGAGGGAGTTGTAGGAGTGGTATTCTCGGGATTTTGTATGTTGGGTTTTTTCCTGGTAAGAAAGTCACATTCCTTAAAAAGAAAGATTAGCGCTGCCTTTGCTTAGTTGTTTTGACAGTTCTCACAATTTCTCTCGGTTATATATGTTCAAATGTGTACACTCCAAAGTTTTGTATACAATGCCTGTCAAAGTGAGATATATGACAGTCGTAGCAGAAACCTGTAATTTCTCAAATTCCCACATTGCTCCAGTACCACTGTTTATTAGGAAAGTACATGCAATGAGGAAAATAAAAAGCCAGTTTCATCGTAGTCACTTAAGTACCTTGAATGTCAGCTTTAGTCCAAATCAAAAATCTCACTGCCCTATCAATGACATTTAACATCATCCTATTAAATAAAATGCCCACACAGAAAATAGCATCGTTAGAGTGTAACCTTTCCCTAAGCAGCACTGATTTAATCTTTAAAAAGCAATTATTTATTAGTCACTAGAAAATTTATCGCAAGCACATATTGTAATACAATTTAAGTACAATTTTACAATGTAATTACATCAACAAACAAAGCATAATTCCTTACTATCATTCCAACACTTCCAACAAGGCAAAGTAGCATTTTTTCTGTAAATTTTTGCCTTTGAAGGCTTCCAAATAGCTTAAGTAAGTTAGGGGGTGGCACACACAAATTCTTATTTTTAAGTAAAACAGTTCTGATTATGTCACATATGTATTAAAGATGTAAATTGTGACTTCACTGACAATTTAAAAAAAATAATCAAAGCACACACAGCGTATGTGTTAACACACACTTTCTATGGGAAGTTGTTTGATTTTTCATTAAAGTGCTATAGTGCACTTTTTGAAGATTATTTTAGTATTATCAGTCTGATTTTATAGTTATGAATCTGATTTTATAGCAACACTCCTACTATACAAAAAGCGCCCTCCTAAACTGGCTTCTTTTTCTGAGAGATTTTACTTACGCAACTCTTAGAGTCTCTAGTCGCCAAAGGGAACGGGCATGAATTGACACGGCACCACCTTCATAATGGACAGTTCTGAAAACCAAGCAAAGGCACAGAGACTACATGTTCAGCTTTGTTGTAAGGATTCATCATATTTGTTTGTTCACTTAACTGCACCTCTCATTTTAAGACAGCCGAAACAATTATTGGAACTGTCAGATTTAAAGGTTATCATATTCAAAACCAGCTCTTATCAATTAATACTTCAGACCTAGTTACTCAAACAGATTTTATTTCAATTGTCTTTAGCATCCATTATTGTGATATAACAATGAAATTTATACAGTGTTCGCTTAGACATCTTTCTTAGTGTTTTAAGGGTAGAGAATCCAGGAAAGAAGGGAAGAAAAAAAAGAAGCAATAACCTGATAATTACAATATTTCTAAGTTCTAACAAAAAACAAATACGAAATGATGATAAAGAACTGTACTTACCGCATACAATTAACACAAGAAGGATAGTGCTTTCTCAGAGCTTATACTATTAAAATAACCGTGCAACTTTTTACATTGAATTGTGAAGATTCACCTGTTTGGCACTGTATTTTACTACCGCAGCACTTGAAGTTTCACAACGACCCTGATACAGTCTTCACACGGCTTAGATGTTAATAGCTTCCTATTTCCAAATTTTAATGACCCCTCTAATTCCCTCATATTATTCAGAAATCTGAGTGCTTGGAAAAAAACAGTCAATGGAACCTAAAAAAAAAAGGTTGGGGGTTTTTTTCACTATCCTACACACAGAGAAGTGATATACATTGGATCCACAAAACAGTTTAGATTTACGGTCACAAAAGCTCCGAGTTAGGTAATCTGGCTTCTCTTCAAAGCAAACACTGAGGAATGTGGTGTGTATTAAGCACTGCCACTCTAGATTTAGGCAGCCGTTCCTTAGACTGTTTCCTGCCTACACCTTTATTTCTGCCTTAAGACACTGCCAGCATTTAAAAACCGAGGTCTTTCCTTAGGGAAAATGAATAAAGGTGTCACTTATGCAAAGGAGTGCTGTCACTGTGCTTATCAGATGAAGCACGGCAAGGAACACTGCCAAAGAATGGTCTAGTTTTATGGATCCTGGGAGAACTTATGGATTGAGTAAATGTTGTGATCTTCAGCCAAGATCAGACACTGCCAAAAATAGCCAGAGGCGTAACTTTAGAGAATATTAGTGTTGAAATCGCAGGCATTTCCCATTGTTTGTTAGAAGCAATTTTTGAGGAGCACAATTTTGGAATCAGATACCTATTACAAAGTCCTCCTGTGGATATAATACAGAGGGACTGAATGCTTAGCACAGAGTAAATCCTGGAGTTGAAAGAGATGGTTTGAAACCAAAGGAAATAGTGAGTTAGAATATACTTCTCAGTACTGTTAGCAATACACGGAACTACAGATGTGCTAAAATTCATCTTGGACTATACTAGAAAGCATTAAAGAAATAAACACTCCCAGACATTGCAAATGAATGAGGACAAATTATACAGGGGAAAAAATGAGTCAAAATACAAAACAAATATCCCTCGCTACAATCACAGAACCATTCACACTGCATATTCATGACCAATGTATAAATAGAAACTTTGGCACATGCTCCACGTACCAAAATGAAGCTCTAGATGCATATGTAAACATGTACAAAGTTCTACCCTTGGCCTTATATCCACTGTTTTCTCAACGTATTACCTTAGTTATTTGCTGCAATGGTTGTGGTGCAGGGAGCAGCTGGCAGGTATTAGTAAGTCTCTCTCACAGAAGGGAATGAAATTCAAAATCAACCTTATTTTTTATTGAAATTGACCTTTGTTAGTATAGTAAAATGAAAATGTTAAAGAATCTTGCATTCAGCTGCCTCTCTGTTCAGACACTCTCTCTTCAGGCGTTTGTTCAAATTTTTGTTCTGCAACCAAAAGACTGGGTTTATGCTGTAACACCTAAACAATAACAGATCAGATGTCACCCTGGTTCGTTAGTTTGGGTTGGAGGTGGGAGGGTGGGTTGTTTGACTGAGGCATTGGAGGGACTTGTTGTATTGTTTGGGGGTTTGTTTGGGTTTTATTTCAATATGAACCTCACTGACAAAAATGCATTTGGAATTCTTGCACTCACATAATACAAAATTTAACAATTTTATTCAGTAGTTTTCATGTCATTAATTATATGAGAAATCAGGTCAAAACAAAGGCTTGAATTAATCAGAATATTTCATTTTTAAGTTGGCACCTTGTTACATTTCAGAGAGTTCTTTCTCACAATGGAAACCTGGAAGCTGTCACCAGTTTCTCAGTCTGAGTATTCTTTTGAAGCTAGCTTTGGATTACACATACCAGTTGTGTCAGTG
This sequence comes from Aramus guarauna, assembly GCA_013400195.1. Lineage (NCBI taxonomy): Eukaryota > Metazoa > Chordata > Aves > Gruiformes > Aramidae > Aramus > Aramus guarauna. Next base: position 285,904 of record VXBL01009547.1, read on the forward strand.
TAATTTCAAGCAGCTAAAAACCCTCTCATTGTGAACTTAAAAGAATGACTTCTCATAGGTGAAGTAGTTTTCTTTTATGTGACTGTCCATCCATTATTTCCTTTCTCTGTTCTTTTGAAGGGGAGATATCAGTCTTGGGATGGTTAGGCAGCCAAGATGAGACGTAAGATGAGAAAATGGGAAAAAGATAGAAGGGAAGAAATCCTAAATAAAAACGTGCAATTTGTTTACCAAAGGAAATAAAAAGGATCCTGGGATTGTCCTTATTTCCATATGAATGAATGGGTACAGTAGCAACAGCGGGAGCGAAGGCAGCAAGACAGCGATAGCACTTTAGGCATAAAAGTCAAAAGGCAGCAGCAAAGCCTCAGCAAAAGAATAAGTGACAGCAGTCTGAGAAAGAGCTGGGGACTGGGGGGCTAGGGATCAAGGATGCCTACAGGGAAGGCAAAAGGAAAAGCCCTGAGATTGGGGTCAAGGATGGAGCAGCAAGACTTCGTATGGACAGGAAAGAAGATGCATGCTACAAAAAACCAAGTTGGCAGAAAGCACTAGAATAAGGTGCAAGCTCTTGTGTCTTTAGCCACATACTGTCTTCTCTACAGAAAAAAAAATGGTAAAGAAAAGGTGGCTTTGAATAAAAGATATCTCTTCATCATCGAAGGGCAAGTCGCTTTGCCTCTCCCATAATAGCATGCATACTGACCATTGCCCCAGAGCAGCTGAATAAATTCCTAACCTAAACCATCTCATATGTTTTTATTCTAAGAAATCTAAAGTTCATTTTTAACTTCTTTTATTAAAATAAGTGTAGTAAACTGCTCTGAGATTGCTCAAACCAACTTTGTTAGTACTTGTTCTATATAAAAACATTATTTGATTGGATGCACCTCGTTTCTTTTTATATACTCTTGACAACAGTTCAGTGCTGAAAAGGAAGTATGATTCATAACATTTTAATCCTTCCTGAAACTAACACTGGTAAGCCATACGAGATACTGATATTACTAGGTCAAATGAAACATTGCTTTTAATGACGTGTGAATAACCCACAGAAATTCTCTGACTGCCAAAGTTACCACAGATTTACATTGATAGGATGCAAAAAATACAATTTTGAGTTGTGAGGTGCACAGAAGATATACATTACTTGCCAAACAGCAGAGAAGACCTGTGAACTACAAAAACTTATTAAGAAATTGTAAATACTGTAAATGCATGAGGAAAGTACAAATAACAGCAGAAAAAGAGAGAACAACCAGAGCTACAGTGAGTGTTAGTCTTCCCCTAGAAAGCTGAGGATACCTTTATACCTTCTGAACCATAACCATAACACTAATTCTTGACTTTTGTTTCTATTCTTCATCAAGCACTTTATGTGCATATGCTATATTTATGGAATAAGAATATTAACCACTTATTTCAAATGAAGATATCTATAAGGAATTCAGAACCTTTGAGAGCTTTCAGTTCATCTTGACTATAAACTTTAATCTAGCTAATTAGTTGGTGTAATGAAGTTATTTTTGGTCTGACCTATAGCTGTAAGTTAAACTTAAACCGTCATTCTTTTCCTGGCTAAGTCTTTCATCTCATTCCCCTTCCCAGAAACAGTCACTAGAGCTGGAACCTGCCACCCACTGTGTCCCCCAGGGCACCCACTGTGTCCATGACAGGACCATGGACAGCGCCCGCCTGCCGGCCACCACACCACAGTAAACATCAGGACCAAAGCTTCAGATCTGAACCCCTCACCTCCAATCGCAATAATCAATTCATTACACAGATTTAAATATAGACTAACAGATATCAAACCTCCTGGAGAATCATTACCAAATTCATATTCTTACTAAAAGTATTGCTGAGCAGAGAGAGAGGGCAATTTTTTTGGTGAAGATCACCAACTACAATTGGGCATTAAAGGAGGTTAAAATAAATTACATTGAATGACAGTATTTCGATACCATTGAAGCAGTCTTGGTTCAAGAACCTGTAAATCATAAGTTCCATAGCAAGGAAACAATGGAGTAAAACTCAGTAACTTGGAATGAATTAGGGTGCCATAAGTATGGCATAAATCACATAATATTGTACCTAGATGATACCTAAATGACTAAATCCAAGTAAGATGTCAAAGGTCAAGCTAAAGAAATTGCTCCATTCCCGTCAATGACAGGCAAGGCTGTTCTGGTTTTAATTTGAAAAAAAAATCAGTCACTGAAGAGCTGTACAGATTTTTTTCAAATTACTTTATAAAAGTAAAACCATTACTATTCAAGGCTCGTGGGTTGCTCTGGGCATGGAGGAGAGGTTATTGATTTATGCTGGGTGAAAACTTTCTGAATTCACGTTTCAGTCATAAATAATTCTTCACATGTGCCATATCCTGGCCTTTCTGAGGTACAACAGACCTCACTAGTTTGTAATGCCATATCAAAGAGTGTATTTTAACGGTCTAAAGAGAATGGCATGAAAAGGAATGTGAAAAGGAGCTAGGATTGGCCAAGTCACGCTGATTTTGACTTTCATCACTTTACAACCCTGTCTATCCATTTCTCAGACTAACACAAAATGTTCAGTATAATTTACAAAAGCCTTTACATAATATATTTAACAAAAACGCTCAAAGGCAGGAATGACAAAATTGCTTCTGGACTTAAACTACACATATACATTCCCTCACAAAAGCCTATTATCCTGGGTGGATGTTTTGAGGAACTGGAGTCTCTTCCACCTCAAGTGATACTTTGTGCAAGAGTCAGGAGCACTTTGCTCTCTCTCACAGGTAACTTCTTTCCGTAATGATATATTTCTGAATGGTTCAAATTGCACTGCAGTCATCACTTTAAAATACATATTGCAAATCAAAGTGTAGATGAGTTGCAACAGGAACATTTGTGGCCCCCTCCTACACTGGGGGCTATGAATACTTACAGCTCTACTCCTGTGTGGACATTAAGTTCTAAAAGAATATGAATGATGGTGGCATAAAAAAGAACAAGCATCATAATCCAATAAAAAAAGCCCAAATAATTTTGATTACATACTTCCACTGCTATCTATCTGCAATTAGTTTTTGGGGACTTCTAAGTTAAAAAAAAAAAAAACAAAAAAAAAACAAACACCAACCACCAAAACCAAAAAGCAACACAAAAAAAAAAACTTAAAGTAATCCAAAATTCTACAGTCATGCAAAGCACTGTATTAAAAACTAGCTGACATTTTTACACAAAAATAAAAATGTGAAATAGTTCCTCTTAATTGAACAGTAGAAAAAGGGAGGCTGTTGAGTGATTCAAATGTGATGGAGGAAAAAATCAGCTTGTTTATTTTAAAATCTTTACTACACAACCTGAATTTATTCTGAACATTTCTTGCAAAATTTGTTAATTAAAAGTGAAACAATAGTAAACAATTTCACAGCAGCATTTCAACGTATACCTGCTCTAAATACCAACTTCCACCATAATTAGAATAAATTTATTCATTCTGTTGATATTATAAGGTCAAAAGTGAAGATGCAATATTATAATTACCAAAGAAGGATTTAAAAGAGTGTCACAATTTCAACAGGAAAAGATGCCAAATGAAACCAAAGACTATTTCAAGGTACCTGTAATACAAAAAGTGATTTAAATATTCTACTGGATAATTGTGTACAACACACACAGCCCCCCAAAAATATAGAAATATTAAAAATTATTAATAAATTTCTCATGTTTGAAACAGGAGGAAAAGTGTAGGAAAGGAGACTGTACAATCTTTTATTTAAAAAACATAAAATACATAGCTCAAGGAGACCCGTGTGGGTCTGCCTCATTCCCATAGGTAGAACTGACAGACCGCTTCCGTCAGCTCACGTGATGGGAGCCAGGCCACAAACCACGCGGGCAGAGAATGGAGGAAAAGGAGTCAAGACAAACACAGGCTCCCAGCTACTGTACTGTGGCAGATGTTTCCCCTGGCTTTGAAGATAAATAGAATCAAATTAACCACCAGAAGAACACCAAGCTGATTATACTACGCTGTCTCCTGTATATCTACACCTATACTTATTTTTTATCCTACCTGGAAATGCTGCTGAAAATTGAATTGAAGAGCTACAGAAACAACATTGCAAATTTAGGTCTAGCTTGTTATAGATGACTAAGGCATTTTAAATAATAAAAGCACAGTTTAAGGATTCTATACACAAGGCTTTAAACACTGTCATTAAACCAGCAACATACCTAAATAGAATGTGCAGTAAATTATATTTAATTCAGTGAAATTGCATATACTTAACCTTTTGCCTGTACCTTTTTTGTTCTTCATTTGGGTCAGAGTGAGTGATAACTACCAGAGTCACGTTCATTCTGACTGTGGTGTTTTAAAAACAATACCACTATTTTTTCTACTGTAATATCAAGTCAGCCAACACATTATCATAAACATCTCTATTTGCACTGCTTCCAACTGGAACGCTTTTTAATTACAAAGTAAACTAAGTCTAGCAAGTTCAGGGACAATCCACTTGAAACTGGAAAAATACATTTCTGCATGGCTAGGAGCCCCCCAGCCTAGAGACTTCTGTGTGATGAACAAGCCACTACAATTATTAAAACTTGTTTTAAGCTTTCTGGTTTGGGGGCGGGGGGGACACGGGACGATGGACACGACAGTTCAGGCAATAAAATCTTATTTTACACTTTTTCTTGAGTTACTACTGCAAGAATCTGTTTAAATCAGTCCTCCGAGTCTCCCACTACACAAATACTCAAAGTAGTCTTAAACTATTTATAGTTCAGAGATGTAATCTTTAAATAATATCTCACTGGCATTACATCAAGAACAAATTATCACTACAGAAAAGGCAGCATTATCAGAGACAACTCAAGATTTCTCAGTAATTTTGGCCAAATTCTCCCAGATAGCAGCAGCAGCAGACCGATTCTTCCAGGTACCGTCTTCACTGGGAACTTAAATGCACCGAGCCACAGCAGCCTTCGCAATAGGTAGCCCAGACACTTTGCCTCTGTGCTTGTCCCCATGGTACGTCTGCATCTGCTGCTGCCAGGGCAGAAGCTTTTTCTGTGACTATTTCTGCCACTGTACTAGGGCTCTTCCAGTACAGATTTGGATGACCTTGCCTCAGAGGAAGCTGTGTTAGGTACTGTAATGATGAATACAGTATCTGCACTGTCACTGTATCGTAGGTTCTCCACTGTGCTAAAAGCTGTTCCACACGAGTATAAACAGCTTGAGAACATATGGCTTATTTTGGACTTCTGGTAATTGTTGAAACACTTTTATATTCAAATTTATGTAACTGTATCAATGCTCTAAGAATAGAGAAAAACAGCAGTTATTTTTAGAAACTGCCTACGAGGATCCTTCACATCAAACCAATTTATTCATTTCCAGGATGAGATACCAGGTGACATTATAGAATAAAACTGTTATGTTAAGACTGTCTGATCTTTTATTTAACTGAAGATGCATAAAGAGGAGGCCTTTGCAGAAAAATAAAAATGAAATAGAGGAATTATTGAATCACAACAGAGATGGAACTTCTCAGTGCTCCTTTACACTGCCATTCTGCAGAGCAGAGCTGCTCTTCAGACATATGCTGAAACAAAAAAACCCAAGCAGAATCACGGCAATCTATCACCAGACTATTTTAAAAGGCAATGAAAGGATACTATGGAATTATTATACTCAAAATATATCATCCTTTACCATGCCTCATGTGCAAAAGTTACAGAACTTAAATTAAAAATAATGAGAAAATAATTTCTTTTACAATGTCATAGGTGCAAAATACACCCATATTTTTTAATATAATTTTAACAGCAGTTAAATGCCACCCATCAAAATAAGGTATGCATACATATTGAAAACTGAAAGAAGCTGCAAATTATCCTTTTACATATTATTTTGAATAGGCAAGAGGCCTATTTAGAGCTAGAAATATACAGTGTTTAAGCATTAACCAAATTTATTAATAATTTAAAAGGAGAAAGTGTGGGGCACAGAGCTACTATACCTAACCCCATAAAATTAAAAGTAATCACAGGTTCTATTCTAGGTTTGTAAGTAAAAATCATAGAACCATAGAATGGTTTGGGTTGGAAGGGACCTTAAAGATCATCTCGTTCCAACCCCCTTGCCATNTCTTTATGTAATTTTAAAATTTTCAGAAAAGCAATAGAAGAACTTCAGAAAAGGAAAATATGAAAAAAAATTGAACTTATTTTTATTCTGTTTGTTTCTTAAAGAAAAGTCCTGAACAAGAAAATTTTAAAAGATCAAAACTGTTTCTTATGAAGTGCTGAGAAGCAACCTTTCTCAGTATTGCTATCAGGAAATAAAAAGACAAAGGTACTATTTGTTGTCTGCTAGCTCTGCTTCTTTTCAGGTAAAATACGGATAGGAGGGAAGGTAAATACTGCAGAAAAAAGAATAATGATCTGGTGTCTGCAGCTTAAGAAATGAACCCTAATCTTCCCATGTGATGGGACACAAAGATGCATCATGTGAATGCACAAGCAGATCAAATTAATTTTTTCTTAACTTGCAACTTCGCACTCCTTTATTGCAGTTTATGTATAACACTAGTCTTGTAAAGAGACACAGTTTTCCTGTGTTCTTAAGAGTTAAAGTTCATTACTGAAGTGCTTGTTCATTGTATAAATCTGCAATTACACTGCAACTACAATTTTTAAAAGGAATTTTGCAGGATTTAAATTGAAGTAAGAGCGAACGCTACAGGATCGTATTTATTTATCATCTTATCTTTTCATCACTGTAACGGATCTATTACATAGTAACTAAAACACAAACTGATCACATTTTAACTCTCAGCATTCTGAAATATCTTCTGTGTTCAAAAACCATTTCCTTGTCTAAAAATGAGAAATAGCCAGGAAGGGCTGGTTAGCATCTATACAAGAAAACTCTGAAGTTTTTCTTATTAATATTTAAAAATTCATAGATTTGTGCTATATTTTATGAGACCTTCCAGTGTCTTGTTCTTATCTTTACAAATAAGAATAAAATAAAATAAAATAATACATTTCTCTTTGCAAACCAAGAAAACCCGTTTGGAAATGAAGGAATAGCACTTCTTTGTCATGGAAATGAAGATACCCAATATGCTGCATTAAACAAACTATTCCAAAAAATCAACATTATCATTTAGCAATCTTCAGGCTTAAGGTAGGAGTAAATCATATGACATCACCCTACTGAGTATATTTTATTAGAGCAAATAAACAGGGCTTTGATTCACCAATGTAATCATTCCACTGAGACATGTCACTTTCGGTGCCAGTCTTCTCACCATTTGGATTTATTTATTAGTTAACAGAGACACACATAGTCAGCTGTCGTCACTTCTCCACTTCCATTCTAGGGTTCCTTTAGTCAAGAAAATAATCCTAAATTAAGTTCTAGACTACCATGACAGGTACACCTGAGATCAATACCCAGATTAGCAGCCTTGAAGGACTGGGCAGTAATTTTAATATACGCTGTCCTCAGGAATTTTCTGTGACTACAGAAAAAAACAGCAGTAAAGAAACCAACATGTTTAATTCCCAGTGCTTTTCTAAGCCAGTGAAGTCAACAATAAGTTATCAAAAATCACTATTGCTTTTACACCTGGTAAGTGAAATCAAACTTGAACGACACTGAAAAGAAAATGCAAGAGGCTCATGTCCAAAGTTCATCTCAACAATATCCCATCTTATGAGTAATACATCTCATCACAATATCCTTCAAAAATCCGTACTATCAGTGACACTTAATATTGATTCAGAACATTTGTTATCATTCTATTATAAGCTGGAAACCTACCTTCTTTGTTCTTCTCCGTGTTCACCCGAAGGGACTGTCAAACATTCATCCATGTGACCATGCAATAACCTCAGAACATCCCCTCCTATCAGATATCCTTGAATAAAGGAAGAAAATCAAGTGCATTTGTCTGAACGCAGCAACATGTAAAATTATAGTTCAAACTGTAATAAATACTATCAGTTTTATTTCTTCTTCTTTTTTTTTTTTTTTTTAAATGTTATTTTAAAAGGAGAGTCAGAAGAATGGAAAGATATCTTGTACCCTGGGGAGGCAGCTGAACATTGCCAACTGAGAAAAGCTCCAAGTCAGCAGGTAGAAAAGGGGGGATCAAGGAGAAGGAGAATGGAGTTTATAGGAAAAGGCAACAGGTTGCAGAGAAGGTTTTCGCCGCTCAACAGAAAGGTTTTCATCATAAACTTTAGGACATGGTTAAGCAATGCACTAGCATTTTCCTTTAATAACAGATTGCTCTAGAAATCATGTCAGCAAATCTGAATGTACAGAATGAGTCTGAGTCTAGAAAACCAGGGAGTATATAGAAAGGAGGTGTTGGTAATGCTGTTGCTGAAATCTGAATGAGCAAAGCTGCAAGAGCATTCCACAACTGTGTTTTAAATTATGCCAGACAAAAAGAACTGATGTGAACTTTCAGTATATTGCCCTTTCAAAAAATAGTACCCAAAAATTTCAGGGAGTAAGAAAGAAAGGACCTGCAGCCTTAACCTCCTTAAGGTTCTATTACAGTATCAACTGACAACAGTTAGTCTGTAGGAAACTAGAAATCATTAGGCTTTCCATCGTGGAAGACTTTTCAGAAGACAACTGTTTTTCTTCTCTGTGGAACTAGTATGGCATAAATTCAGGGTTCCTTGTCCTTTCATGTCAGAAGTTGTGTTAAAAAAAAAACCCTCAAACCTCCCTAATTCCTAAATAAAATAAAAAAGTTTTGAAAGTTTTTCTAGCCTGTCCCTTTCTGTCTTTCCTCTCCTTTTGTTTTCCTTCCCAACCATATGCTCCCCACAAAACCATTCCCAGTCTTTACTCCTAGGATTTCACATCCTGCTTCCAATCCTCTTGCCTACTTTTTACTCAGTCTCAGGAACGTGTAATCATGACTGCATACATCAGAATAATCTCAGATATTTTAAACCTGGACTAAAAGTCTTTAAAAAAAAAAGTATTAATGTTATCCTATTTTTAGCAAAATGAGATTTGAATGAGCTGTTCAGTTTTTATAAAAAAATATATAGAAAACTATCAGTGTCACTTTCAGTATAACTTTCCCTCTGTTTTCAGAACATTTGTATATTTATTTATTGAACACTTACATAAGAGAAACCCACTCCCACACTTGGCAGAATAATTTGATTTTTCAGATGTTTCATTTACAGTCTGTCTTTCAATAATTAAAGTTGAGTCAGTCTTACCTTGGGCAACTTCACTTCCTGAACTGATTGGTGCTACACTCCAGAGCGTTTGCTGGAAGGCTGCATCAACATGTAAGCTACCATTGCCATAAGAGAGATGCTAAAACCAGGAAAGAGAGAGGCTTTTATTTGGGGTTAATTAAAATTCTCATTGCAGTATACAATAATAGTATCAAACATTCTCTTGTTTCTTTTATATATAAATTGTTCCTATTCACTCTATAAGTAAACACAAACTCAGATCTGGGTACTCTTCAAGGGACATTAAAAATAAAGCTAGAGTAAGAGCAGCATATTTACCTCAAAGAGACGTATATAAATGGCACAGAATGGTCAGCTGACTCGGGTCTTAGATCATAGCAAACACTCCAAAGAAGTGATTATTACATTTTTTTCAAAACTTTATTTTAAACTACTGGACAGTAACTATGGTTATACAGTAGTATTGGTCTCTGTTTCTGTATGTTGTGACCCACATTAATGACTTCTGGATAAATTATTAACCATGTAAAAGGCAAAAATGGCAATGGAGGTCAGAAGGGGGTAGATTCCCAACAACACATGCAGAGTTCCTCGGTCTTCCTGCCTGCACATCTTCTAGCTGTACAAGAAATAGTGCATCAGCTCATTTAGAAGGCTCCCATAGCAGTTAATGACATACAAAGTAAGTGATCTCACAAAAGCCACGTTTCCACTGCACCAGTGTCATTCCACACATGTAATGGAGAAGGTTCAATGAACAAACCACCGCTTCACCTCTTACTTTCCCCTTACTGCAGTTACCTAAACTTAATCAATGGCAGACCAGGCTCAGAGATTGCAATCCCCAGCACATCTCCAGTCCTGCCCTGTGGGCCTTAATTTTGTTAGGTTTCCTCTGAGATCGCTACACAGACTCCAGTTGGGGACAATTAGCAAGTCCAGTAGTACGCTGAAGCAAGAATATTGCTTTTTGATGAAAATAAGTCATGCAGGGTAGGCAAAAGAGGAAGAGGATAACTCCTCTGTTGTTTAGATCTGCCATCAACAGAGTGCTTCTTGTAACTGTGTGCTTTGTACACGTTAATGATATTTTCACACACAATGGTATCAACTGAATTAGCAGTCAATTTTATAGATAGGACAGTGAACAAAAATACATTGCTGACATCTCTGTTCAGAGCACCTGTTATTTTTATCCATTCATTTGACTCCAGTTGCAGCTCTGATTATAACCCTGTTGTCTCAAGCTGAGTCACCAGCGAATTATACCTTTAAAGGGATGGTTTAAATGACCTAATACAACACGTGACTACCACAGCAGAGAAATCAAGAGTGTATCTCTGCAATTCTCTTTTTTCCTTCACTTCCCCAGAGTGCTTCCTGCACCTTGCATCCTTCAATTTACAATTGAAGGTAGGGGTCCTGACATTTACAATTCCATAAGCTATGCCGTTCATCTCCTCGAACCATCCATAGCAAACAATAAAATGAAGCTTTGACCACGTAGAGAAAGTACACTGTCAATGGATATTCAAGGATTCAATTATGTAAAATGTATAGGAAAAAATCCCCAACAGTCTTAATCCTGGCATTGCTTTACTTTGCAGTGCTATATTTTCCATTCTTGATGTTGTTTTAAAGCAATCTGCTACCTGTCTATAACTTATTTGGAGCTTGTCGGCTTGGTTTTGTACTTTCAGCACAATATATCTATCAAAATCGAACAAATTCCGTAACTCAATGTCCAGGATGCAGACATGACACTGACACTGATGTTGAACAGCCTCCATACCTACTACACAGATCTTTGTTAGCTGGCACAACAGAGCATCTGGCAGAAGTAGCAGGTTGTCATCATCGACAAGGACCACATGCATAGCACATATCTTTCAGGTATGCAGTAACAACATTTGCAAAGCAGAAATATGTTGGGTTCAGGAATCCTGCTGTATATTCCAATCCTGGTATGGGTCTTCACCATTGCAGGCAGGTCCCTCAGCCTCTGCCTCACCCAGATAATATCTTTTCTGCACTGGTGTCCAGGCTCAACCAAAAAGCTAGATTTGACTTCCCTACTAATAGACGAATAATCTCCTAAACAAGCATTTAACCTGCTGTGGGTTTGTAATCACTTTTCAGAATTAAATTGTGGTATTTTATGAACACTACAGTCTACAGGCAGTTTCTCAAAGGAGAAGCTGCAAGACTTGTCCCAGAATACTACAGGTTTCCCAGCTGAACTTACCTTCACATTATAAACTCTACTGCTCTGCAGAAAAGTAACACAATCACGTTTCTGTTCCTAGGTCTTCAAGAAGAACACAGTGTATTCAAGCTCACTGGAGAGCTTAGGAATCAGATGGTAATTTCCACAAGAACCCTTCAGTAGTGATTGCAGCAGCATAGCTGCATTTACAATACCTTTAAATAACTAGAGGATGTATTTTAAATTGCACAGTCAGTCTGCATCAAAGTTTCTGTTCTCCAAACCGTCCATGTGTGCAAAGAGAAAAACATAAAGAAAGGAAAACTTTTGCTTCAGGCTTACTCTTGGCTAAGGTGTTTCAATGCTGACACCTCATTTAGCAGTATCTATATCTATCTGCACTTTACATTACGATGTCTCTACCCTCAATCTCAGGCCATTCCAACCAGCGAGCATAGTAAAAGAAAAATAATAAAGAAAGTTTATTTTCTGGTTCATTTCTCTGAAGTGGTTTAAATAGTTGGCCAACAAATCCACAAGCAAAGAGATTTTTTCCATTGATAAAGAGAATTGCCAGCACTATACTAACCAATTCCAGCCCCTCCACTCAGGATAAATATACCATCAGCAAAGGGAGAGCAGTAGCTAAAACTCACAGATACACAGAAGTTACCATTGCTACTCAGCCATCAAGAATCATCTAGTCCACTATTAGATAGCTGGCAGCAGGTAAGTGCAGATGCATGGCAGGAAAGCATAAGGATCCCACAGAAGGTAGATGGGGGTAGTCTGCATTCCCTCTCTTTATATTAGCTTTCCTTCTGCACTATAACCATGAAAAGCCTGAAGCACATCAGCTACTACGCTTCCAAATGATAATCATTTAGTACGATCAGACACAAGTGCTTTCATTAACAAAATATTAATTTTACAAAGGCAAGCATCAAAAGTTAGGAAATGTCAAAGTAGCCTATGGAAAAAGAATGGCTTCTGGTGAATGCATCATATTACAGTCTTCAATGGCATGATCCTGTACAATTTTTTCCACAAGTGCTGCCTCATTGTGTATACAGGATAAAGGAGCTCACTTCATGAACAGCTGCTCAGTGCTTTGTTTTCTCCTCAATCCTCAGTCTGCAGCCTCATGCTTTATTCAATATAGCCAATTCTTCAAAGCTTTGAAAAGAGAATTATTAATTTCCTCATAGGCTTTTCTCTGGCTACCAACAATCACAGCATTTTACAGAACACAACAAATATTAATGAATTCATTTTCTCAAAACCCCAAAAGAGTAGCATTATAGCCAATTTTCCAATGAGGAGTGGAGGTACATAGGTTACGATAAAAAATTTTCATTAATCTAGGATGCCCAAGTTGAGGTGGCAAGGACCTGTTTAATCCCCACTGTAGACTGCATTATATGCAATTTTAATATTCATCTTCCCTCCACCTCAGTTGCAAGTATCAAGACTAAGCAACTCTGGGACCTCAATCTCTAGCAGAAGGAGGAGACCTCAGAGCCACAACTCAGGCAAGAAATATTCCTGGAAAAGGATGAAGAGTCAGCGACCTCTTGAAAGCAAGCCTGGTGTAAAAGAAGATCTGCTCAGCAATTTCCACAGCAGATTCTGGTACAAAATTTAATTCTCCAGGAAAAAAATTAACTAAGCGTCATACCACCAATCTTTCACCTGCAATTCCCAGCTTGAAATTTCATCTTCAAAGTTGCTTCATTCCACAGCATCTCTGCTACTTGGCCCTGACACATCCATCAAACTTATCAGCAGTGAGATAGTATTCCATAAAAAGCCCGTTTGACTGTATATATTTAAGAGATTTCATAAAAGTATATCAGTGCCATAATTTTTGCATTTTATAATGCCTATGGTTTTTTGAATTTAAGAAAATTATTTTTGTGGTATAGTTCATATGTAATTTTCCTATATTAAAAAAAGGGCAAAAAAACCCCACAGTTACAGTAGGCAGCATCACACTGACACCCACATGAACCACAGGTAGAGAAGGAAACTTTAAAACCATTTTTTAGACATCTGCCACCTAAACTAACAAAATCACCAACAGGAGTAGGCTGCCAGCATACCAAGGGTGACTGCTGTGCCTTGATACAATGGGTTCCCTAGATAGCTGCCAATAGCAGTTATCTAGCCTAATTGCTCCCGGCCTCTCCCACTCTCTTTTCCTCTCCAAATCTTTATCCCAATCCCGTATCTCTCACCTACCCAATCCAGCTTCCCAATCCAATTACAGCCTACCTTATCACCCAGAATTAGGGCCTCCTCCTGCTTCAAAATGTTCTTCCTCAGACCTACAAAGCCTCAGCATGGCCTTTTGGCTTTTTTATTGCTCAGCCCCTTCCTTCCCATGTCAGGCAGTGTTAGACTTCTTTCCAGAAATTCACCGCAACTCCTCCCCCCCAATTCTTTTCTCATTTCTTGGCGCCAGACTGGATCTTTGTCCAGCAGTTTGGTTCTCCCCAGCCAGCCCACTCCTTCTCTACAGATCCCTCTTGTTGTCCTTCATTCCCAGTCTCAATCTACTGGTTTTTCTACCAATTCTCCCTGCCAAAACAGCACAGGTTTTCTGCCTCAATTTTCTAACACAACTTTAACCAGCAGGTATCCACTCCCCGCCTTGTCACCAGCTTCATGTCCCAGATGATTTGTTAGTCCCTTACTGCCTTCCTGCCTTCAGCTGCCAATCTTTTCAGCCAGCCATCAAATCCCACTCAGTTTCCCTCCTTCCCACTTCAGTCCCAGGCTCCTACACCTGCTACATCACCTGCCTTTTGTTCCTTCTACTTTCTCATAGCTTCCTCCTCCACATATCTTCAATGACAGCAGATCACCAGCAGCACATAAAGCACCGAGTTCTCAGCTGTCAATACAGTGCCTGACTTCATTCCTGCCTTGAGCCACCCATTACGAGGAATATCTAGTTCCACCAGGGTGTATTTAATTATTCGGTGTAGAGGGAGTTTGAACAGCTCATGAACACATAGGAGGTGTAAGAGGTCTAGCTTATGCAAAGTAGACAAAGTCATCAGAATTTTAGCTACTGAAAGAAAATTTAAAACCTCTTCTCTGGGCATGATACCAAGATCACTCATTTGAATTTCCTTTGTTTGTTATAAAGCATAAGATGCTCAACATTTTCAAGAAAATGAGATTAATTTTCTTAATGATAGGAAATTATTTTTTTTTTCCCCTGTCTTCAAACTCGGTGACATCTGACCTTTTGTTGATGAACTAAAAAAAATAATTATCTCAGACTGATAAAAAAAACAAAAACCAGAAATAGATGCTACTATTTCTAATAAGTAATTTTTTTACATTACAATCACTTGATTATAAGTACTTGGAAGCAAGATTTTATAAGGCAGAGCAGCTTGACAGCCTTAATTATCAGGAAGATCTACCAGCCTCCACAATAACATTTCAAATTGTATAAAGACTCTGTGGAAACTGCATTATGATCAGTGTAACAGAGCAGCTCAACATTACTTTGTTCCACTAGTTTCAGGCTTGTTTACGTAGATTCAAAATATTTTTAAGAAAAAACTTTTTTTACTATTAAAAATAAAATAAAATTAAAAAAAAAAAAATCACACAGTGCTGTATTCCCTGGTACTATTGCACCAACAAATGCGACTGATATTTAGAAGCTGTGCCAAGTATTTAATAATAAATAAGAGAACTAAAACTAAGGGCTGAAAATAAACAATATATTTGATGCAAGAAGATGCAGAGGGAGTGCCTTTCCAATACTCAGGATTCTGTCCTTCCGTCAGGAGAAATGACAGATATCAGATCAACCTTTCAAATAATTTGATCTAATTTGGACAATATTATTTTTGAAAGGGAACTCTGTCAGCAATTAACAACAATAAAAATTTTCCAGGAAAACTTACACTTCAAAAGCAAGTTTCAGTCAGTTTCATATTAGTTTCCAGTATTGGAGGGGAAAAAAAAAAAAAAAAGTCATTTAAGTCAGAGAAGTAAACCTCAAGGCTTGTTCACAGATTTGCATAATGCAGCTGCAGATTAGCATTACAGTCAGGACAGCAACTATGTATTGTTGCATTATACTGAAATCTCTGCACGGTAGATTCAAAGTTGGGTTTTTTGGGTTTTTTTGCTCTTTCCTGACTGCTTAGCCCAAATAATACTGACCTCATTGATACTAATTTTCACTTTTATCTTCATTATGCATTTTATATTTCAACTTCATGTCTAAGGATTTTTTTCCTGAATTATGTTTAAAAGACTAACCTACCCAGAGGCTTCATGAATTTGAAAGAAATTTAAATTAATTGAATTTCTAAACTATTGAAAATTGGCAATTTTGAAAGCAATTGTGGGCTATAATTAACACTAGGCATAGGCAAACCTCAGTGTAGGGGTACATGCTAACGTATACAAGATGGGGAAACATGTTGGAAATATTACATCTGTTTATCGGCCTGCACTGCTTCAAGAAAGGAAACAGAGCAACTCTGGCTCGAACTTAAACAGCAGCAATATTTATAGCAGAATATCTTTTTACTCTATGCTAAGAGGGTTCAGCAGAGCCAAGTTTCCTCTCTGAAGGATCTGGCAATAGCGCAGCTCACATCTTATGCAATGCCACAAGCACTTACGTAAGGGCTTTTCTTCAGAAATGCTACACAGAAAAATAAGCATACAAAATCCCACTGTATGGGTAGGGGTAATGAAAGTCAGAGCATCTGAATGACTTGCCCAGGGTCATTGCTGTGAGTCAACAAACAGCCAAAATACACATCTCTGGACCTTTAGCCTACTATTTTAACACTAGTCTTCCTATCGGTTTAGCACTTGTTCACTGCAATTAGAAAGATGACTCCTCGAGGCAAAAAAAAATGGTCAATTGTCTCAAAATCTTTTTTTGATGGAAAGCAGGGAAGGTGAACTATAGGAAAGTCCTGATTATTTTCTTAATGTTTTAATAGTGGTTGCCAAACAAATTAAGTCTAAACAATCTACTGACTACACCGAGATCATAAAGTCACAAAGTCAATGTGAAAAAAAATTAAGTAATTAAGCTGCAGTCACACCATGGAAGGCTAACCTGTGAAGCTGATGTAGTTCCTCTCTCCCCTTGTATTACATCTGTTATTTTTATATACACATCTTTGCCCCAGGACTGTTAACCTATTTGTCTCAATTTGGAGACTATTAACAAGTTGCCTGAAAACATAGCCCAATACTGCAATATACAAAGGTGACATTCCAAGCCTATTCTAACAGCATATAGGCGTAGAACGTCTGATAGAAAACTTACCATTCCCTGAAGTTTCAACAGTAAGTACACAATGTACATAAACCTAACTCTCAGCATCCTGCTGAACATCACTGTCTGTCACAGGATCGGAGGAACTCCTTGCCCTTAGAAAAATGGTTCCTCAACAGGATTCTGTAGAGCTTATTTGGTCTCACTATCCAAGTGGATTTATAAAAATAACTTCATCTCTCCAAAGTCCTAACTATTGTAAAAGATATCAGTTGCTACATCCCTTTAAGTGTTGTAGAAAATAGGGGCTATAACATAACACTGCACTCAAAATGAAAATACTGTGATTATTTTCAAAAGTACATCCTTGGAAGTTATTTTGTAGACGGCCAAATGGATTAAGACTAACAATTTAAGATGGAGAGACAGCTTTCATGAAAAATATTGACTCATCCCTGACGCGCTAATTCAGTCTTTATCAACTGTTTGAATTTTCATAAAAGTAAAATTGATTTATTTACAGGGCTAATACAACTACTGAGTAGGTAGCAAAACCACAAATATTTTTATGATTGTGAAGCTACGTAGTTCACCAGCTCTTAATTTAGTCTGGAAGAACATCTGTTCATAAAAATGTGGGGGTGAGTGCATATAAGAGCAAAATTAATTTGCTGAATCCTTGCTCTTTCTTACTATCAAACCAGAGCTAAATAACTGAAATAGGTTTAATAACTATTCATTAAAATCTAGCTCAAAACCATTTTAAGATTATAATATAGAGATTAAAATATCAAGAACATAGATTTGTGTCATTTCTTTCTACATTGAAAATATAATTTATTTTTAGTATACTGATATTTTGCATGGAAGATGCAGCATCTGCATTAACACCACGTGTTGAGGAAAATCAGTCTCTGCAGTCAGCATCATGTCTCTTGCTGTATACAAGTACATATGACAGCCTGGAGAATCAACAGTGGAGGCACAAATCCTAAATAATAGAAAAGGCTGAGCTGATTTACTAATTAGAGGGCAGAAAGTATGAGTTCAGGCATATACCTACACAAAGACACAATTTGGAGAAAAATGCAACTTCAGCCACCCAATTCAGCAATTCAATGCATTTCAAAAAAATTCAATGTCTTTAAATAAAACCTTTTCATGAATTAGATTTCTCATTAATTTTGTCCACAATAAGTTGCTTTTCCAGTAAGTCTAATAACAATTCTCCTAAAAGTAGTTATGAAAAATAATTTTAAAATGTAACATGACTGGAAAGTTGTCAGAATGTCTACTTACAAAAAATGACTCATTAAAAGAGTTACTGAGCTTCTAATTACACTTTACAATTATATTCTAATAATTATATTCTCATTTTTCTATGCGTTTCCAAAAGAAAGAACATTTTCAATTTTATCAAAAAGAAAAAGAACACATTATTTTTAAATCTTATTAAACTCTTCATTTCTTTTTCTAAATATCGTAAAAACTTTCAGATATAAATGTTTCATAGCATTTAAAAAAGTGAATAATACAGAATAAACTTTAATGTTATATGCAGATCTGAGACAGTCCTCATGACAAAGGTAAAACCACTTCTTCTTTAAAGATCTCTTTTTCAGTTGTAGCTACATTTGCCATATCACTGGGGCTGATTTTACAGAAGCTTCCAGCAGACCGATTTTATTATTATTTTCTTTTTTTTTTCAGATAGAACAGTTAACGTGCTTCCAACACTAAGAATACAAAAAGAAATTCATCTTAAGTGTTGAAGCTTTTTATTTCAGAACAAATGGGAGATACTTTGTTGAGGAAGAAAGTTATTTAAAGCAGTGATAAAAAGCAGCTACCACAGAAAGTTTTTAAATACTTCATTTATATATAATTGTTAAGTATTTTAATTATATTTAATTATGAAATGTCAGTAGCTGTATCTACAACACACTATATCTAATCCTAAGAAAATATGGACCTTTTAAAGCCCACAAAATGCTATGTACCTAAATTAAATATTCCAAAATTTTGGCATAAGGTTTTAATTCATATATGCTAATGCTTGTTAACCTCTGAACATTCATAGAGACTCTAAACACCTCAATTATGCAATTTGGACAGATTTCTTTTTTCTATATTTGCTTTTTTCTTCATTAGTAAATTTTCCAACTTCTATTCTATTATTGAAATGAACACAAATCAGATCAGTCACATATCAATGCCACACCTTCCAGACTTTCAGTGTCTTGGTTTGCAAAATGGTATCAAATATAAATATAAACACCTTAAGCTATACTTTTTTGGAGGTGGAAATGTAAACCAGACTTTAGCATAATACTCTTATTGAGTGTTACTTAAGTGGTTTTTCTGTAGAGGAAGCACCATGCAGATATTCTTACAGAACTTACCAAATACCTTTCTGAAGACACACTGACTAAAATAAGATCATCTCCAACACGCACTTTTTCTCCTTCTGATCGTTGCTTGGAAGCAGGATGGATAGTCCACCAGCATGCCTCACCTATGTTATTATTGAGAAATAGCAGAGAAAGACATTAGAAAGAAAATGTCTGACATTATTCCTGTTATTTTCCCATTTATCTCAATCCTAAAGTTCTGACCCAGTTTTCAGCTGGGTAAACCAATTGTACATGTGTTTTCAATAACTAATATCATTCCTGCACCACCTTGTCAGAAACTCAGCTGGAAATAATACACATGCAGAAGTCAGCAAGACCTCTGAAACAGTTGTTCCAAGGATAAGGATATGGCTGTCTGTGTTCTTTAGGCAACCTGGTCCAGGCTCCTTTTGCTAAAGGGCTTCCCTGTCACCTTCGTTCCACATTCTGGGAAAGACATCGAAGAATATTCCACCAAGGACAAAGAAGCAGAGCAACTCATCACTAAGGGTAATAAAAATAAGCATCTACAATACCACTTAAAATAATATTTAAAAGATCTCATAAATCCAAAATCAATTACGTTCTTGCACTTCTTCAATTACGCACTTCCACTTCTACTGACTGTTAGTGTCTCTAATTTCCCAGAATATTTGTAAGTGTTAAAGCCACAAACTTTGTTCCCATGATAAACCTTGCTTTCAGATACACTTCTTGAATGGAAAGCATGCTTTTCAGAAAAAATCTCTTTAATCTTGGAACTGTTCAATTGTTGCTTTTATTACTGTTATTACTCCTAGCTACAGCAAGGCTTTAAAAAACAAGCAAATTTATTATTTCTAATTAAACTATTACACCAAACTGTTGGCACTGTAAGAAGCTATATCAGTCTAACAAATACAAATCAATTTGAGTCACTAGCAGTTCTAAAACTTTAATAGAATCTTTATTTGAAATAATACAAGTTTTAAAAGTTTTCAGCAGAAGGCTTATACATTAATAACAACTTGGAAATATTCCTTTACTTATATTGAATGTTATAAATTTATATTGAAATATCAATATACTTGGTTATATCTCATAGAAAAGAAACTACATCATCTATTAGAAAATGTAGAGATAAGATACTGAATGTGTTCAAAGAAGAAATATTAAACATTGTTTCTTTAGTCCTTACAATAGTCCTAATTTTCACATGATTTTTATGTATTTAAAGGTCTCTACTGATTTTTAGACTGAAAGTATTCTTCATTACACAGTCTTTTAAACTAGTGTTTATACCTGTTGTGTCCTCTTGCAATCCTACATCAAATGCCAGCTTATCCATTGAAGATCGAGATGTAGAGAGGCAGCATAGATACTATCAAAAGAAAAAACATGCATTGCTAGTTCTGCTCACGTCTGATAATCCACTGAAATATAAAAAGCCATCAACCTACTAACACAGGACTAACCGTTCTTAAACTATCCCCACTAGTTACTATCCAGAACATATATGCCTGATAAAATGAATGGCACTCAAAGAGACTTGACAAAGATACATGTTCTAAAATAAACTCTTGGTCTATCCAGGTTATCTTTCCACTGAGACAGGAACAGTGAGAGGGGAAATAAAGGAGCTGGTTGCATCGAAGTTCAGTTCCACGAAGCCTCACTTGTAGTTAAGGAGCTTGGAACCAGTGTAATTCATCAGGGAATTGAAGAGTGAGGCTTCTGTCCAAAATATGTGCAAGAAGGAATTTCCTTTTCCACTCAGACTCCAACATATGCTCAGGTTGCCAGCCAGATGCCAGCTGAGGATTCAGTCGCAGCTTATGCAATATGCAATATCCACGGGAAAAGAAATGAGAAATCACCAACTCAAAACAGACTGACAGAGAACTCATCACTATGGAGCCAGACTTAGCTTTAGCACTTACCCAGATATGACTGGCTTGGTTTCATATTTCCAAGCATCTATCCTTCACAAAGGTTTCCATTAACCACGGGTAAAATGCCTCTTTGATGTGAATAATTCTCCAGATACCAGTAAATGGTGGTAGTCTGGGAACTTTCAAACATAGCTTTCATACAAAAAAGAATTCATTGCTGCTATCAACTCATGTTACATACCATGCCGCTGTAGGAATGGCGCAGCAGGATTGCATGCCCATAGAGTAGTGTTCGATGACCGCCACCTTGTGCAGACTGAAAGATAAAGAGAAGTGATACACTGGCATGTTGTAATAAAATCGTGCCTTTTGAGAAAGAAAAAAGAAAAACAAATCCTCATCAATGTCTGGACAATCTGTGTTTGTCCTGTGACAAAGAAGTCTATTTCTTGATAAAATGCTCAGGAAGATAGTTTTATGAATGTGTTCTCTTTAGTTTTGATTGGCTCTTAATATATTGACCTTTTAAGTCCTTAGGGCAGATCTAAGGTAGAATTTGAACAGGCGAATCTAGAAGCTACTGACTTTTTCCTATTAGAAGTACTTGATTCACTGATAAGGGAAAAGAGTGTACTTTGTACCATCACCAATTTGGTATAAAATATATTCTAGAAGTTTGAATCCTTCTTCCTTGGGCTGAAAGCAGGCAGCCTCTAGAGAAGAACAGCTTTGGCGTGCGTCACACTACCCTCTACACCCTTATGCATTGTGAAATCTCTCCGTATTTACCCATTTTCCCTTCAAACAATATACTTTTCTATACAGAAGGTATGCAGAGGTAGCTTCTGGAGTATCATCCCTGTTTAACCAGAAAGTATTAATGATAGATCAACCACATTGAAGATCAACAACCTCCAGACTACTTGGCCCACAGTGTTTAAAAAAAATAGCAGACAGAATTCTTTATCTGCCAGGTAAGTGCTCAAAGACATCCATGCTACATCCAAGCTACTCAACAGGATTTAATTCAGAAATCATGCCCAGGTAAGTGTTCCTCTTGAGAAATGCAGCATAAATCTTGACTGAAAGAAAATTAAAGTAATAAAATTCACTTTTATCCCAAGAAACTGCAACCATTTTTTTTTTCCACAACAGTTTCATTACAGTTTCTATTTATCTATAATCAGTTTAACCACTCATGAAAGAATAAATAAATCTTGTTAAAGCATGAGCAACCTTTCAACTTCTGGTGAAGATTTATGAATTCCTTAGACTGAGATGTAGCTGATTGACATTGGTCAGGAGCAGAGACACTGTCAAGAGCGTAAGTACATATTCTTCTGACAAACATCTCACATAACATTATGCACTTCATGCTCGCTCTTCAAGCAATATTGATAAACACATAGTTTTTGAGTCTATAAATGTGACAACTCCATAAGTTACAGTATTTTTTCATATAGGACTCCTAATTTAATTTCTTATATCAGCATTTATACCCTTTCTTTTATCACAGTAGAAGTGGACTGACCTTCTGTTTGACTGGAGCATCAGATTCATTACAGAATAAACTGGAAACAATCACACTATGTTATCTCTCTGGCAGCTTCATTTCAGTGCTGAAGATCAATTTAACTGAATGGCTATGGTGACAACACACAATTATTTCCCTTCCTCCTTTACTAGTTGTCCTTCCTTATCTTTTACCCATTAGCATAATATTTGTTGATCTTTGAGTAACTTGGTCAAGAAAAGAAAGAAATGAAAAAAAAAAAAAGAAAAAAAGAGGTATAGAGAGTGAAAAAGGAAGCACTTCAAACAATAATAATTTTAGCACTTTAAAGAAACTGTCAGGAATTGATGGCTGTTATCTTTACTGAGAAGAGAGCATCTTGATGGACAGAAGGTATATTTTGACTTTCAACAAACTGTGTAGCAGTCAAAATGCAGGGAGGCACATTCAATAATGTCTCTGGAAGACTGAATGACAAGAACTTTTATTAAGAAAGAATAAAAGTCATGGTCTTTGTCACAGACACAGTCTTGACAGTAAGACATGAAGATTTAGCTTTGAACTACCATTACTACCACCACTTCTTCCAAAGGCACAAGGAAAGAATGAGACATTTGATAATGTCAGGCCCACTGTACCAAAGGTGAATCCTGAATGGCTGCTGCATAACATTAAGGAAGAGGGGAAAAATTGCTGTGATGATACTGCCTTACCAACATTTCAGGTTTGCCCAGAAGCTTTATCAACAGCAGGCATAGCTACCCAACCAACGAAGTCACTAATATGGACATAAGTTTGAAATGCCACTGATATTTTTATCAAAATTATTCTGTATTACTAGCCATAAATTTGACTTCTGACACATAGATTTCGCTGTCTATTGCACAAAAGACGAGAGGAATAGTGTGATCAACAACAACAACAAAAAATCACGGCTACATTAGCTTGCCCTGTTTTGGCGATATTGATTTTTCTGTCTGGCATGTATTTTGTTAAATGCTCATTTGTAGCTAAAGAGGAGAAAGGTTGGCTCAAAAAAATTTCAATTGCTTTTGTGGAAAAAGGAGGAGTGGGTTTTGAGGTAATTTTTCCCAAGAGAATTAAAGAAATTCTTTTTAACCAAATTATTTTGCTCATTAAAAAAAATACAAGCAAGTTTGCTGGTTTTGTTTCTTAGACAGAAAACAAAGAGTTGCAAAAAACATTTCAAGCATTTTCCACTTAAAGGTTCCTGAGAGACAATTATAATCAAGTCATCCACATGGAGGGAAAGTGAAGAGATGAAATACAGGAGAGACTGGAAGAGAACACTGGTACTATGAAACTGTCTTCCATTTTGGAGCCTGCCTTCCAAGCTATGTACATACCTGTAAGTTCATTTCCTATTTTAAAGGCTCATTTCATAACTAAATACTCAGCATTTATCTTTATGCCAGAAATTGCATAGTAAGTAGCTGTCGAGCTATGATTGTCTACTGAAAGCGTCTTTGATTTTCAAAATAATCCATTCCTTCCTAGAATGCCACAGAGACTGTATATTTTCCACGTGTTAAAAAATATAAATTTAACAGTTAACAACTGGACTTCTATGGCAAAGATGCAACATTCCAAGATAAGGTGCGACACTGAAGTTTTACCAAGCGTCTAGTATTATTCAAATAATAATACTTCAGAAGACACTGCAATTAAGACTTCTTGGAAGCCACAATCATGACTAATTCAATCTGTAATGCCCGCAGACTTTTGCACAAATATATGAATGGCATTATACTGCATACAAGTTTCTGACAAACACATTATCATGAGTCTTATTTGCTTTTTTGTTTTTAATTTCCAATCTGCAGAGTCATTTCTAAGTTGGACAATATATTCCTTGAATAAAACCAGGCTGGAGAAAAATACATTTGCGTTCAAAGAGTTTACCCATTGAAGTTCTACAAACTATGCCATGCAGGAGTATCAATCATATGAATGCAAAACTCTTCTCCTCATTTTATGCTCCAAGAACTTGGGATTTAGAATAAGACCTGGTAAACTGGAAAGTATATAGGGCAAATTCACAGTGCTTGTGAAAACTTCATATAAACTGCCCATCTCTACTTTAATATTTCTACAGCTGGAATACAAGAATAATTTGGAGTCATCTCATTATCCAAAAGCCATTGCTGAAGCAAAGGCAATTTAGAATACAACAACAACAATTAGAGCTGAAGAAATTAGCATTCAAAAATATATAAACAGCTTTCAAGTTCAATGCATTGTTAGACCAGGCAATGAGAACAGACTACTAAGATCTGAGCTGCTTAATGTGATGTAAAGAGTGTTATCTTGAAACAAAAATAAAGAAGGAAAATAAGTTAAAATTGGGAAAATAAGTTTTTCCTTGTTTTCCTAATAGAAATAGAATTAAAATGCCAAAAAAGAACTTAAAAATTACAACCTACAACCTGTCTAGTAAAATGTGCAAATGATGGAAGCAGCATAACATGAAATATTTATCATTAGATTTAACAAAAATTTATATATTTTACTACGAATACCAATCCTGCAGTAAGATATGTTATACATAATGAAACAAACCCTTTATAACTGTATGATTTTTGTATACAGATAACTGCCATATGTACAGACATGCAATCACCTGACAGACTGAAACAGGTATTTCATTGACGTTAATTCACACAGTAGCACGTGCAGCATTGCGCCTATGGCTGCATTGCTACACTCATGGCCATACGTGAGAAACTGCAGGAAACTAATCCTGGTGACATTGAACAAGTGTTTTGGAGCCATTTGTGCTTCTGGGAACATCACTTACGATTAGAATTTTTAGAGGCTAGTGAATACCCTGTGGCATCCGAAGAGATTTTGAGTCAAATAACCATTACCTTTCCATTCTTTTCAAGAGAACAGCCTTATTTCTGCTAGAGAAAACATTCCTTAGGCCAATGAGTACTCTACTGCAAGCAAATGCTGATGTTTCTTTGCTGACTTTTCTTCACAGGTCTACACAATCTCCAAATGTATGAAAAGGGAAAGAGCTACGAGCTTCAAGGAGGTACCAGAGAAAGACAAACATCTGAAAGTGTGTAATTAAACAGGATAGTTATTTCAGTGTTTTGTGTAAACAAAGCTTTCATAACATGGTCATTATTCAGAAATCGAATGCTTGAGAAAGCCTGACAGCAATAGGATTTAGCACATGGCAATTCCGATAATTCTAGTCACCCATGAAAGCAATTTAAAAATACTCAGTGTGTCACAAGAACACAAGAACTGAAGCACACTGTCTAGAAAATCATACAAGATAACACAGTGAGTTTTTAAGAATGATGTAATGGCTTTTCTTGCCTCATTCCATGATGAATCCGCAACAGCAGAATGGAATTAGTGGCACACGCAATAAGGAAAATGACAGTACAAAGGCTAGATTGTAAGAAAGCTTACTTTTGATGAACTTAAAAAAATCAAGTAAAACAATAAGCTACAAAACATCGGTAGTACATCCTTCAAAAATGCAATCCATATAATTTACAGTAATGGTAAATTATGACCTAATTGCAACCAGCTGCTTAGGTTGATATTTCCTCTGTGCCCCAGGCCCAGCCATAAGAAACACCAGCCCAAATGGTCTAGATGGAACTTAGGACCACTCAGTATTGCCCTGAATGGGTTTCTAAACAACAAAAATTACACAACTATTTTCATAGCACTGAAAATTTTTAACATGTGAGAGCAGCTGTACAGTAAAAGCAGCAATGTGTTCCCTGTTTTTCTTCAGAGATGTTTTCCAAGGTAAATACTGCAAGATAATGTTAGAAGTTTCAAATATGACTTTTAGTGGCTATTTCATATGTACACTGAAGTAAAACAATGTCCTTTAAAGCGCCAAGTACTTACACTTCATTAAAATGGAGCAAGCCTCTGAAACAAAGCCTAAGTTAACACTTTATTGCCAATGCCAACGGGGAAATCAATGCTTACTGAATTTATTGTTGTCACAGGCTTAAAATGCTAACAGCAGCTTAAACCTGCAACATGTAATAATGAACAGTGATTTCAAAACACACCAACTTGGTACGTAAAATAAAAATATTGGTGACTTTCATATTTAAATATCAACGTGACATGTTTGGATGAGGGGAAAAGATAATCGTTTCTACTAGTGACAGCCATCTTACATTTAAAATAGATGCTGGAGACAATAGCATGTCAAACAGAGGACACCTATACTTCCATAAAAACACTTGCAAATATAAATGCAAATTATTATTTTCTCCATCAGGGGTGTGTTCTAAGTTTCATGAAGCTCTGTAGTTTATTTCCAACATTTATACTGTTAGAAAACTACAGAATGCAGAAAAAAAGATATCCTATCTCTAAAGCTAGACACTTAGTTCAAATGTATAAGCAGAAGTACATAATTAAACACAGAATATCCTCCAGTTACTTGCTTTGAACCCTTTTAAATTAAAAACCATCACCACCACAAAAATAAACCAAGCAGGAAATGGCACCCACCCGTGATGGAACCTTCTCAAAGTCCCTTCCCTGGGACTCACGTTGGGGCTGTCGAATTTCCCACTCAGGAGCAGTCATTACATTCTGAAATTGTGTTTTGATCCATAGGGAACGTGGGTCTGATCGCAAGTATTGGCATGAAAAACATCAATTACAATGCATCCTGAGTAAAAGTATATTTAGGCCCTGGACTATGCTGTTACCAGTCAGAAACTACCTGTGTCAAGATCAGAGATGTAGGGTTGTTGGTGTCAGTGCCTTTTTCCAAGAAGTTGATGAAAGTTTTTAAACCAGCAGGCTAATACAAATATTTAGCCTGAGCTAGTTCTTTAGAAAGAAAACTGAGTGCATAATAAGGAATATGTGCTTTGTTTATATATAAATTCTTTAGGGCTTCCTGCATTTGAGCAAATTAAAGGCTCCATGTAGTAATCTGCAAGATAGAACAAGAATTACTGAAAGGATGTGGAATAAATTTAGATCTTGGAAGTTTTTGACTCCTCACTCAGGAGAAGTAAAACTCCATGATGGCAGAATTGGCAATGAAGTCAAAGAAACTGGAAAAAAAACTAAAAGGAACTGGGAGCAGGTCCCACAGTCTAAAACCATCTCACTATGGTGCTACACATAAATATTTGAATGACGCTGCAACCATTTCTGTAGAGGAGAGGATCCTCAAAATGATGTTTCCACAGCAATGCAAAAACCCCTCTACTCTGCTCTTGTGAAACCCCACCTGGAGTACTGCATCCAGCTCTGGGAGCCTCACTACAAGAAAGACATTGAGCTGCTGAAAAGAGTCCAGAGGAGGCCACAAAGATGATCAGAGGGCTGGAGCACCTCTCCTATGAGGACAGGCTGAGAGAGTTGGGGCTGTTCAGCCTGGAGAAGAGAAGGCTCCAGGGAGATCTAATTGCGGCCTTCCAGGACCTGAAGGGGGCCTACAGGATAGATGGAAACCAACTGTTTATCAAGGACTGTAGTGACAGGACAAGGGGTAATGGGTTTAAGCTAGAGGAGGGTAGATTTAGATTAGATGTTAGAAAGAAATTCTTCACGGTTAGAGTGGTGAGGCACTGGAACAGGTTGCCCAGAGCAGCTGTGGATGCCCCCTCCCTGGCAGTGTTCAAGGCCAGGTTGGATGGGGCTTTGGGCAACCTGGTCTAGTGGAGGGTGTCCCTGCCCATGGCAGGGGGGTTGGAACTAGATGATCTTTAAGGTCTCTTCCAACCCAAACCATTCTATGATTCTATGAATTTTTAATCTGTTCTAGAGTAATGCTGATGGAGGCCAGTATTTATCTAAAAAAAAGGCAATTGTGATGCCCTCCTACAAGCTGACTAGAATTGGAGATCACCACAGGTAAGTGTTCAGTGAGACCTCTTACTCACCATAATTATAGCACTGTCTAAATTTTTTCACACTGAACACAACTTCATATAACTAACAAGAGCTTCTTTCTAATACTAGGCAACAGCCAGCTGGAAAACACAGGAAGGCTCATTCTCTTAATACCAGTATGTTCAGTAACAGCTTATGAAAAGCTAAAAGAATTTCTTGATAACAAAACACAAACTCAGATTGATTTAGCCTAAGGCAACTGAACAGCCAGTGGAGAGAAAAGAGGCACTTCTGGATAATAATTCAGCCAACCTAAAAATCTGATCAACTCCTTGATGATACCTATGCTTCTGCTTGTGGTTACACAGGGAGCTTAGGATACCCATGGCGTGAAGTTTTTTGGAGGAATGTCAGCCAAAGAGTCCAGAAAACCCCAAGCAGTGGTGACAACAGAATGTGTGGAAACAGACTGAGTCACTGCAAAACTTGTGAAGTCATCCTGGAACAGAGCTAGAAGGCTTGTGAGACAAGACTAGTGTGCTGGGTTTGGCTGGGATAGAGTTAATTTTCTTTAGAGCAGCTAGTACGGGGCTCTGCTTCGGATTTGTGCTGAAAACAGTGCTGATAACACAGGAATGTTTTCATTATTGCTGAGCAGTGCTTACACAGAGTCAAGGCCTTTGCTGCTTCTCACCCCACCCCACCAGCAAGCAGGCTGGGGGTGCACAAGAACCTGGGAAGGGACACAGCTGGGACAGCTGACCCCAACTGACCAAAGGGATGTCCCATACCACATGATGTCATGCTCAGCATATAAAGCCGGGGGAAGAAGAAAGGTGGGGACGTTTGGAATGATGGTGTTTGTCTTCCCAAGTCACCATTACGCATGATGGAGCCCTGCTTTCCTGGAGATGGCTGAACACCTGCCTGCCCATGGGAAGTGGTGAATGAATTCCTTGGTTTGCTTTGCTGTTGTGCACGGCTTTTGCTTTACCTGTTAAACTGTCTTTATCTCAACCCACGAGTTTTCTTACTTTTACTCTTCTGATTCTCTCCCCCATCCCACCAGGGAGGGGTGAGCGAGCAGCTGT
This sequence comes from Aramus guarauna, assembly GCA_013400195.1. Lineage (NCBI taxonomy): Eukaryota > Metazoa > Chordata > Aves > Gruiformes > Aramidae > Aramus > Aramus guarauna. Next base: position 315,357 of record VXBL01009547.1, read on the forward strand.
GTGGGGCTTAGTTACCAGCTGGGGTTAAACCACAACAATTNGATGTCCCATACCACATGATGTCATGCTCAGCATATAAAGCCGGGGGAAGAAGAAGAAAGGTGGGGATGTTTGGAGTGATGGCGTTTGTCTTCCCAAGTCACCATTACGCATGATGAAGCCCTGCTTTCCTGGAGATGGCTGAACACCTGCCTGCCCATGGGAAGTGGGGAATTAATTCCTTGGTTTGCTTTGCTGTTGTGCACGGCTTTTGCTTTACCTGTTAAACTGTCTTTATCTCAACCCACGAGTTTTCTTACTTTTACTCTTCTGATTCTCTCCCCCATCCCACCAGGGAGGGGTGAGCGAGCAGCTGTGTGGGGCTTAGTTACCAGCTGGGGTTAAACCACAACAATTAGGCAAAACTAAACAATTCACACGTGGAATAGCAATGCCGGGAAATTATATGTCCAGCAGCATAGAAGAACTTGAAAATGCTGCAAGCAGTAAAGACTACAAACAAAGCTGCAGAGTGTGAGCCAAGGAGTTTTACATGTTCTTGCTCACACAGAAGCTCTATTTTCTTTAAAAATCTTGACACAAAAAAAGACAGAATTTCCTTTTCAAAGTAACAGCATCCAGGCCCAGAAGCCTTGAATTCTTCTACCAAAAACACTAATGACACTAATGAGATCCTTCTGAAATTACTGTACTCTTGGCCTGCCATTTGCAATGGTTGGCACCAAACCCAGAGCATTTAGTTGCTTAGAATTTAAAAATGCAAAGTAAATCGATCCATTGACATATGGTAATATATTCCTTCATTCTGGCTGTATCAAATAACAGCAACACTAAAGGGCAAATTCAAACCAGTCTAAAAGCAATTTGTTTGTCTCACTGTAGCCTGTATAGCTTGTTACAATGGAATAGCAAACAGGAAGTTGAACCTATGAAGACATTATATAGGCTATAAATATTCAAGTCTTTACACCTTACTTTTAAATCACTATTTTGTCCATCAACTTTTATTCATGGAATTTGCTACAAAACAGTAAGTGCTGCAAAAATTCGGGTGTGGAGATTAGTATGACAGATGACTCTGCTGATACCCACCTTTAGATAATGATAGCCACTGTGACATATAAAAAAAAAAAAAAAAGAGAGAGTAACAAACTAAACTTCTTTCATTGACATGATCAGCAGTTACCTCTTATGTTATGTGTGGTGCGAAGCCAAAGAACAGAAAAAAAAATTTAGCTAAACTATAGGTTTCCCAAGGATGTCTTGCTTTAAAAGCTGTACTACAATGTGTAATTATGCTTTATATAAATATCACATAAAAATATGACTAAATCAACTAGCCAATAGAAAAACATTAGCATGTAAAACATGTAGCAAACATGTAGCAAAAACATGTAGCAAAACATTTCAAATATACCTCATGATTAATATTTCCAACGCTACATTTATGTTATCACTTTTCCAGCAATGGGAAAATTCACAGCAATGAAAAGCAGATACAGCAGTAAAAATAAATAAAAAATAAATAACATTGATTATCTGTTTCCAGCTTTCTATGCAAAGGAAACATTTATATTTATGGCTGAGACAATGCTTCCATTACAAACTCCTACTTTAAAGCACTTTCAGCCATTTGGAAAAAAAATTGCCAAGGGGATAAAATTTATCGATTTCTCCCTTAGCGTAGGGAAGATTTCTTTTCCCCTGTACTCCTCCTCCTTCACTGCATAGGAGATAGAAGGAATTAATAAAAATCTTCCTGGGTTATTTTAGAGCTAAATAAGTGGAGGAGGGAGGCTTTTTTCACAGGTTAAGGATTTTGCCTAAGCTTTTTCTGTTGCTGTATGATACAAGGAATGTGAATCATCCTTGTCACTTGAGAAAGAAACTCACAGATAAAGAATAAGACAGACAGCCAAGTGGGAAGAAAAGATGGATCAGCAGAGGAGTCATGCTAAGAAAATTTCTCTGACATCATTACATCCAGCCCTTAAAATAGCACTGTTTATCTTGCCCAGAATTCCTCCCTTCTGGAGAGTGACAATGAAGGAAGACCATACCACAAAAAAGCAAACTCTTAGGGGATGAAAAATCAGTAAAAAAATCATTTTAGAAGATGAATTGGGAATGTACATTGATAATTACAGGAAAAAGTAGAAAATGGATAACCAGCACATCTTGGCTAAAATCACAGTCAATTATTCAAATGTCAGTTATCAAAATGTTTGGAGGTTCACCAAGTGCCTTGGTCATAGTCTTAATAAGGGGAAAGAAAAAAAAAAAAAAAAAAAAGCCCTGAGAGGCGGAGCTCCTGCTCATGCTTACTGACCTGAGGCAGCGAAGGGCCGTTGACCCCCAGCCCAAGGGCTCCCCACTCACCCCGCTGACACTAAGACACCATGGCATCACAACAGCAGTCTTGCGACAGAAGAAACAGCGTGCTGTCCCTGCTTTCCAAAATGCCCAATCGTTTTATTGCAACTTTTGTTATTTATTCATTGTCCCAAGATTTCTTATTTACCAGATAGTGTTGCATTCTTACGGAAAAAGTAAGGATGAATTGAGAATTAGAGAAACCGGCTCAGAGTCCTCGTTCCACAAAGGTGCCTGCCTTTGGTCCTGCATGATCTACATAAACCTTAACCCCAATCCAAACTACGGTCACTGTGGTTTCTAAAACCAAGTTTTTACAAAATCCAGTACATGCTATTTTAGTGAAGGCAAGTTTGATGCTGATGTTAAAAATAAAGAAAAAGAATGAATTAAACTAATTGTAGGAATTCACAGGAAGTATAATACTTAATGTTTAACTTGCTTACCTTCATCATAAATTTCTGTAGAGCCATGAGAAGGGGAAAAAAAAAGAGAAAATGTGAAATGAATATTTGCTTTCAGGTGCTTAAAAATGGGATTTGTTTTCCCTGAAAAAGTGAGTGGGATACACAGAACTGCAAACCACATTTAAAGGAACATTTATCATTGCAATTAGCATAATTATAGCTCATGCTAGAAAGCAAAACAGCTGCTCAGAACAAGGTTTCATCATTTTTTTATGCAATAGTTTTCTCAGATTTTTTTTTTTTTTACTTTAAATAATGTAGCACATTAAATACTTATTGTTTAAAGATAAAACACAGTACAGTTAAAACAGGAGCTAGGCCTGATCATCTTAAACAACTTGCTCTGCAGAGAGTTTCTAAGTACAATGCAAGTTGTAAAGTCCTGTATTCAAAGTGCAGTGCTGGAGAGTAACACCACTATTGTAGTAACATATCTTATGTAAATGCACAATAAATTAAGAAAATTAAAGTGTTACTAATATTTGATGCAGTGGTTAAAAAAAATTCAGTGCCACATGAGTGATGTTAGAAGATTATGGAAATTTTTAGGTTAATTTTCATGGAGGTGCTCAAGAAAAAAAAGGAGAGTGATGTGTTATGTTACATGCTGTGATCTGTTTTTCTCTGTGAGAGATCTTTGACCACCTTTTGACCTCATCAGTGCATGTTTTGATATCACAAAATTTGAAGCTGAGGACTGAAGTTTGGCAGCAAATCTCTATTCCACATAAAAAGACAGTCTAGCTGGAGAGCTTCCAAGCAAGACTGGGTGCTTTCATCTCATACATGCTTTTAAAACAGAAGTATCTGTTCTCAAAGACGTACAAGATGTT
>VXBL01009547.1:319072-349426 GCA_013400195.1 Aramus guarauna
AAAAAAAAAAAAAAAGTATAATCTAATGATCTCAAAATGTTCAGAGACTTCTCTCCTTAAAAGTCTTCTAGGTTTATTTGGTAGTTAGACACTTGGAAACAAATGGACCAAAACTAAAGATCACGCACCCTGTTCACCATCCCCATGAAGCAAGGATTTAAAATACAGTATGTTTATTTTAGCATTATTATTCATCCCATTTCTTGTCATCCCAATATTTTGTTTGCTTTTACTGGGTGGCTCCAGAAACTAACCAGAAGTCTTTGCCAAGCTTGTCTACAGTGGGGTGTGTGTATAAATTCATTAATACAGAAACAAGTTAATTACATGATTAACTCTAATATAATCTTTCCTATATTTGTCAATACTGAATTTCATTTGCCTTCGTGCTGTCAGTTTATCAAGGAGATTAGATCCATCAAAGATCTCAGTTTCTTCGAGCTGTCATTCATCTACGAAATTTTATTCTTAGAACTACGCAACCCCACTGCTTTTTCCATATTATGAGTACATTAAACAACAGTCCTTCTGTGAAACCTTCTGGCTGTCTTCTTGATAATTTATTTTAACCACTTGACTGTAATGTCTTAACTAGTTTCAAATTAAAATGAATAAGTTTATCTTTTCCCTTGATTACTGAAATGATACAGCAGCTTCTCGTGCTGGATTTTTTGGAAGACCAGATTTAACAATTCATTCTCTTCCACTGACATATTAAATAAACTGCAACAAATGAGAGAGAAACAACTGTCATGTGTTTGCATCTGTCATATCATGTTCTTTACAGTTACTCTGGTTCCTTAATAATTTTGAAGATGATTTACACATCACTCTTAGACAGAAAGTGCCCTGAACAGTCCCCTTCAAGTTAGAAAACCTGAAAGACAACAGTCAGCGCGGAAAGTCTGAACACATATATATACCTACTGCTTCAAAATCACCAGGGGAAGAAGCACTCTGAAACTTAATTGTTGTAAAAATGCTTTCTCTTCATGTGAAACACTTAAATGGATGTTATGTCCACACATGTGAAGAGAATGTCCCCGTGAAACTTCAGGCCAAGCCTGAGAAGTCACGTGCCATGAACTGTGTTGGCCTCAGCTGCCCAGCTAACAGCAAACAAATGGGGCAGAGGGTTCAGGCACTCCTGTCACATCCTTCTGCAAGAATATTCTCCAAGGTTTTTAGACCAAATCCCTCTGGGCTAAAGGAGAGTGCTTTCTTTGAAAAACATTCTCTCAGCCTGGGGAGAAACACAGAAAAACCCAACCAAAAAAAAAAAAAAAAAAAAACAACAAAAAAACCCAAACCAAAAAAACAACATCCTGAAGCAAGACAATAGAAATTACACACTTCAGGTAGGCAACAGGCTGTTACACAAGAAATTTCTCCAACTCATCCTCTGCAGAGGGAAGAACTTTCAGCTCCTTCACGCTTGCTCTCTCTGCCTCACCATGACAGAGCACATGAGTTTCTGGACAAACGTTAGCAATTCAGGACGTGTATTTGAAAATTACACAGATAGAACAGACCTATAACTTGAAATTTCTTAATGTCATTCTAACATCCACTACTCGTGAAGGTTATTGCTTGCCAAACACCAACACGAAAGTGTTACAGTGATAAAAAGACAGACCAATAAAATCACTAAGTACAACAAATAATTCTTGTACACTTCAATACTAACTCGGTTAAAAGAAGAGCTCAAATTGTAATGATGTTATTTTAGCTATACACAAATCTCCTATTGCATCAGTGGAGCTGCACTCCACTTTACATTTGAAATGTGACATTCTACACACCTTAACAAACCACTCAGATGTATGCAATATCCAGTTTGAAACACTATTAAAAATATGCTCAGTCTTAAGAGTTACTAAGGATGACATTTATCTGCATTACATAGATTTCAGCTAGTTGTGTAGACTCACTTTACAGTCAAGGAAGAGACAGTAACTACTAGCATGTGATTCATCTGATTTATTAAGCTGACATTTTCTGTAGGATGGGACCAATTACACACTAGAATTAGGAGTCTAAATAACTTGGTAACCCTACACTGTCTACAGCATAAATGCCTAAAGCACTTTCAATATCTGAAGAGCTAACCCGTTATGAACTAAGTGCAGAACACCGATATTGTATCAGACACTGACATTCAAGAATCCACTGGAAGATCTCTACTGAGCATTCAGAAGCAAGGTAATAATTGGACTTCTGACATATTTCTGGACCACAAATAAGTCTCTCCCTTAAATACTGTCCTACTGAAATCAATGCAAATTTGATGACTAAATGAGCTGAAGACATCATTTCACCTTTAGAATTCACTTATTCAAGAAATCAGAATGTGCTATGAGTTTTACATGCACCTGTTTCTCTAGCATCTAATTTTCTCAGAAGTTATCCTGAGAGGTCGGACTGGCAATTGGATGTAATCAACAACTGGATAATCATATTCCACTGACTTAAGTCTTTAGCTGCATATGCTATCTGATCTTTTGGGCACAAATGCCTAGGTGAGTGCTTAGTGCCACACGAGCATCACCCTTGTGGAGGAACAAAACTCAGCACTCATGCTTTGAACATGACTGGGGCGGGGGGAAGCAGAGTTGTGGTGTGGAGAAACCCACACAAAAAAACCCACTACCTCTGCAGGATTTCAAATTATTAGATATGAGGCACGTAACATCCATCATTCTATCCATCATCCTAACTGTTCTCTCTCTCAAAATAAATAAATAAAATGTAATACCTGTTGAAGCTTTATCTGAGGACACTAAGGATGCGTTATTAATGTAAATATTTACAGCTTTTGGGGCTATTATATTATTCGGCTCCTTGGACAGCTTTTGGATAGAGTATCACTTACTATGATTGTTCAAACACTTTCTAATTTATCATATTCTCACCTTAATTCTTGGAGACTCTGGCTAGATGAAAAGAGAAAAATAGTAATGCTATTTTATCTGGAACTTTTGACAGCGAAGTTGCTGACATTAGTTTTAAAATCCCTTTAATTTAGAGATTATCTCCTGACTATATCTTTTGTACTATTCTTGTCGTATTGTACTTGCTTACATACAAATATCAGATCTTTACACTAACCTAATCAAGAAGTATTGAAAACAAGTAAACTGAAAGTAGACAGTTTGCTGCAATTCGCAGTAATTACTATTGAGACACTGAACACAGCTTGAAACTCTAAGATCTACAGTATGGGCTGAAGCAGAAATACCCAAGGAATCCCAGTACACAGCTGGAAACGCTACTATTCTATTACAGTAGTTCCAGTCAGATTTACACACATATTTCTTCCAGACAAGTGTACTTAGGAAATGTTTGTACTACTTTCTCTTGATGATGCAAATTATCAATCACCATTAGACTTGGGCTGCAATTAGGATCTGCAACAATGTACAGTACACTAAGGATGGAATTGCAGATGTCATTGAAACTATAGTTGTAGGTACGGCATTTTAAGTACTACTTCCCTAGTCTTCCAATATGCCTGTTCATTTTAACATCATACAGTCCTATCTCCTCCTCTTCCCCTCAAGATCTGTATGAGAATAACTGACTGATCCTATGTTCATACTGCTGATATTACTCCCTACATTGAGTCACCTCTGCAGTCTGCTATACCTAAAATTTGGAAGCAAATTCTTTAAACAGAGGGATCAAATATTTGTGCAAATTAGCATACTTTCCAACTACAGCAATCTGACAAATAAATCTACATTTAAACATACTTAGTATGAACCAAACATTCTCAAAAAAAAAAAAAAATTAAGTCCTTAGATAATTCATTTAGTGATTTAAAATCACACGGATCTTAAAGCATGGATGTGTAATTAATTTAATGGCACTGAAGACATACTACTGCAACCATTTGTCTTGATGAAGCTTTGTTCTGTGGCTCACACCAAACTCTACAACAACCCTAGCTTGTTTCCTCTAGTCAAAATCCACTTGTTCTTATTATATTTATCCAGGCCATACTATACTCAAAGCCAGAATTTATTCACTACTTAACTCAGAAGTCTCTGTAATGACAGCAATTCTTTTGAAAAGTGTCTGAAGTGCATTTCCTTACTCTGCAAGTTTCCTTCTCCAAAGAAATGGAAAATTAGTTTTACTAGTGGCACAAAACTGAGCTAACACAATAAGTAGGGAATAAGAAGGAGAAGAAAAAAAATATTTACCATTACCTTCAGCAGAAGAGGTTCCTCTCTCTATTTAAAAGTTGCAGACAATCCTACAATGTTGTAGCTAGCACAGCTTTGCCATTAGCCAGTGTAAGGATGAAAATCCTTGTCCCTTGCACTCTAAATTTAAGAACCAATACACTTGATTTCCCTTCAGGTAGAAAGCTCTTCAGAGTAATCTGTCTTGAAAACAACTATTCTTGATGGCTCTTAATGCCAAATTTTCAAAATAATTCAGCAACTATATGTAGGCAAATGTGTAAAAAATGCCAGGTTTTGGAAACCACAGATGCCCTAGAAAATTTCCACTCCTTACACTGAATTCTATTACAGTGCTGAGCAGTTGTTCTGAAAGTCAAGACAGGACAGACATTGAAGGGTTCTTATGAGAACAGAAGTCCTTTAAAAAAAAAATCAAACCCTTATAATATACAGGACCTGCCTTGAAATCTCAAATTTGAAAAAACAAAAAACCCACCAATAGTTGCTAATTCACAGCAACAGATGCTTTAAAATTACTTCCCTTATGTCATAAATATATTAAAAGAGGAAAAAAATGACAGGCAGATTGAAAGGAATTCCTTTCACTACAGATTATTCAATTTCAGCTTATTTAATTACTGTTATTTTCTCTGTAAGATATATTCAGTGTCTTCTAACTTTCATTTGAAATTTAGTAAACCCCTCAGATCAAATGTTGGAGTTTTCCCCCCTTGGTACTTTAATTAAAAGCAGAGAAGCCCTTTTCAAATACGAAATGAGGGCCGGGATGGAAAAGGTAAGCCTTACTTCCATTAGTTTTTACATTTGGTGAGACGTCTTTAATCTGTTTGATTCTGCACCAAAGCATACCTACAAGCCCTCAGTCACCCCTGCTGAGAGACAAAAGGAAAGAACCAAAGGCTCAAGGAATATCTTAAGCCCATTTAATTCTCTCCTTGCTTCCACTGCCAGCACATGCCTTACAGTAGAATAAAGATTTTAGAAGTATGATAGTCATTTGACAGGAGAAGTATAGCAGAACTGGAGTAATTCCTTCCAACATTTTCATTAGCACACTTTACGGGCTGGAACAGCTCAGAAGTGGATGACTTTAGCCTATCCTTGGAACGTCACAAAACTGCTGGCAGCAAGATTCAGTTACTAATTTGGTCGTTAATTTGACATGAAGTTTGTCTAACTTAGTCTCTGGGCTTACGCTTCAAGGTGTCCATAGATACATAGACATAACTGAACATACTTGCATTAATCTTGTGCATTCTACATTGGAAAATGGAAGAAATACATGTATTAGAATGAGGTGTCTGGCCTCAGTGACCATGCAGCTGTGTAACAGCCATCCATCCGTCTGCTGCATTAATTCAAACAGTACATCTGCAGTCCACCATAAGACCTCTGGTAACACTCTGGAATTATAGAGGGGGTTAAAAGCTGCTTTGCAGGGCAAACCAGGGCTCATCTGAGATAGATTAATTTCATTTTTGAAGTAAAGCCAGCACCCACTCCATCCCCATCAGATAGGTGGTTGTCTGGATTACAGAATTGGTCTATTAGGAGAACTCTTTAGCCAATGTAACTCAGAAAAAAAAACATTTAGCTCTGCTGTCATGGGAACCATTTCTTTTTAAAATGGTTTAAGGACACAGGTGAAGCAGTCTTTCCAAAGCGTAAGATTTTGATGTTACTAAATTCTGAATTTTTTTTTTTTTTGTAAAGGCAGATCTGACTTGTATTTATGCAGGTAATACCACATTTTCCAGGACCACACTCTCAATACTTCAGTCAAAACCAAGCCATGTCAGAGTGTAACCAATAAACTCCTGGCTTACAACTTTTTCATGCATCGTGAAGCACGAAGCCAGGTGCCTGTATACTACTGAACTTCCTTTTTATTGCTGTTTTTCTCTTTGTAGCAAAATTCTTCATAGGAATAAAACCATAGAATCTAAACATTTAGAACGAAGCCCTCTCATTCATAATTAAAAAGGTAGACAAAATGAGAAGACAACTTGACCATCATTGTGGCTTAAAAACATTCCAAATTAATCCATATAAAAATTTGCTACTTGTCACAAATATCAGGTTCACAGAATATGTATAATGCTGTCATACTGACACGATTAGCTAAAATTAATACTTAACTACACTTATTGTTTAATAAATATTACAAGCATCTACATATACATGTCACATGACACAGTTGGGAATACATGAGCAGAAAGGGTGTTGAAAAGCCTAAGCCACCATTTAAAGGATGTACTTACCTACAGGAGTCTCAAGCAAGCTATAACTTGAGTCGCTACTTACTATAAACACGTAATAATCACAGATTAACATTCTATAATGTCTGGCTGAAATAAAGTGAGACCAGTGCTCTAGCTATGTTACTGGCCAAATACCAAAGCATGTCTGAGGTTGTTTCCGGTCACGTGCAGCTCAAATTAAGTTCTAAGAAAAGAAGGAGGCCTATTATGGTCCAAGCTTTCGGAGAAGCTTCTAACATTTAAAATACGTGAACAAACAATTCTACACTCACTTTTATGACCACTAACTCATACATATGCAGATGTTAGAGATTACATTGGAGAAAAACATACGTAAATATGTCCCATACAGGGGAGTTATATCAGATGCTCAAACAAATATGCATGGTATACACAGACACATTAGGAAAGGCCTTAACAACACATTCAGCAGAGAACTGTGCTTTGACTATTTGCTAAGATCTATGAATTTTTGTTTTTCATTCTGTAGCAGCTGTTCTCCATCATTAAATATTTCGTATATATACTATTTGCAGCTAGATATGGCGTCACACATTCTGTATCAGTACTAATTATCTTACTGTCATGCATTTTAGGATTACAGTGTCTGTACTGGAAAAGACAGGGTGGGTTACAGAATGGAGTTATAACATTAGACAGCAAGGCTCAAAACTGACAGGCAATAATCATACGTTTATATTACACCATTCTACAATCAAATTAAAAGAGACAAAAGTCATTGTGGTAGCATGAAATTTGGTGTGACAATTCAGGAGTGACCAGATCCTACATGACAATATGTTTGCCTCTTTTTTTGAGCCATGCAAGGTTAAGGGTCATGAACACAGAGGGTGTCAAAACAGACAGGTTAGACTCAGTGGCAACATGAAACATTTGGGATCAAGTGAATAAAAGACAGAATCACATACCCATTTTTCCACATCAACTAGCTGTAGAAAGAAAAAGCAAGAAATCAGTAAGTCTTCTTCCTTAAATGCACCATATCAAAGTCCATTTTGAAGTTAGCATTTCAGATTTTGGTAAATTTATCTAGTATGAAGGAAAATGTATGAGTAGAAGCTAATCTCCTGGCATCTCCTCTTTAAAACGCCAATACCTCACTTTTTGTTTCTATTTTATGAGAAGCACTTCAGATTCTGGAAGCCCAAAACATCGATTTAAATATCGGATAATAGGCAGCAAATGAAGACCAATGCTGAATTAATTCTACATTGTATTCAGTACCAACCAGTCAAAAGTACAGAACACAGTTTCCCATATCTCCATTTTCCCTTGAGTAAAACTCTGTCATAAGTGAACATTATTCACTTGAAAAGGCTTAGTGGCTGCTATTTAAGGTTTGCCATTTTAATGAATGCCATAAGTATGAAAGGTAAAATTAGGGGGTACTTGTCAAACCCTGACCCTACAGCCTGCAGTATAAGAGAGTATCTCACGTAAGAAGAGAGAACAGCACACCAAAATGTCATTTATTTTTCCTACGGGGAATGAGAGAATCATTCTGAAAACTTAAAGTTTTGTATTAACAAAACTGCTTCAATTTTCATTAAGGAAACAGATTTTAAATTACTTTCTCTAAAAAGTCTTTGGACCATCTTACAGTCTCAGAAAGGATTGAGAATATCTACTAGAATACATTTCATCTCCTAGAGAGGTTAGTATGGCACTACCTTTTAAAAACTTATTTGGCACCGACAGCAGTATATCTGAAGTAGATTTGTCTCTGGACTTAGCACAGAAAACACTGCAGCATATCAAGTCTTCTGTGGTTTTACCGCAGGTACACACTGACCCTTTGTTAGCAGATGCCACATAAAAGTTTACCAATAATTTAAGATAGCTTAGTGCAAAACCATGAGTAATCTTCAAAACCAGTAGCATTTGGATTCCAGCTTACTTGTGAAATGACTGTAATAAAAGGCAATATATTTAGTTCTTGTCTATTAAAATAGTTTTATTCAAAGTAAATTTTCTCACTTTATTAATATACATTTCAATTAAAACAGTTTTATATTTTTCAATATTGTTCAGTCCTGCTAGCACACAAAGGTTAGAAAACACCATCTGACTTGTTAACTGATTAGCATGATAAACTTTTAAGCATCTGTTAATTTGACAATTCCTACCTCTCTTCTGAGATTTAGACTGTATTTAGATTTATAATAGAAAGTCTGTGATTTGCCCTCTATTTTATTTTTTAAATTATCTTTACTGCGACTTGTTATCAACCATAGCTGCAGAAATCCCTCCTAAAAAACATCTAGTGTTCTAAAATAGATGCAATATAAGAAAAGATATAATAACATGTTGATAAGTTAGAAAAGCAAGAAATTATTTAATTCTAAATGCAAACAATACAACTAGGATGTCTTTAAAAAAGGAGTAAGGAATAGCCAAGTTGGATTCACATATGTGTCTTTCATTTATTACCTTGCTTTTGATACATCTTTTGATTTGTTAAAATTATATATGCACTGAGAACATAGCATTACAAGCAGTTTGACTGTGTGACAATGCTACAAAGAGGTGCATTGATTCATGCTTTTTTGCCTTGCTTTGAGAAGTTCTCGCTGTCCCAAAATTTAAGTGAATGGGGCAGCCACAATTGTATCAGAAAGAATTCACTCAGAGCTCAGCGTACATCATCAGTTATAAAATCAATTGCCTTATAATTGCTGAATTGTCTATTTATTTTAATGGACATCAGTTAGCTTCAAGAGTCACGTGCAGTATTTGCCAAGTATGTATACACTGTACACACTAAATCTGCACTGGCATACCCAACTTTAAACAGAATTGTCAACAGGCTGTGGCATATGCCATATGCACCTTTATTCAGCAGTCTCTCAGGACAACCACTTGAACTGTGCATGTTCACTTGTCAAACCCTACATTTTGACACCTACATGATGGTCATACAGGAAACACTATGAACACATCCAAAGAGATCTGCTTCTGAAAGCATGGTATAGTGCACACCACGATAAAATCTTGCATTTTTACTTGCAGACATATTCTATAGGCTTTCTGCTGTGTGCCTCTTCAGAGTCCTCCCAAATCCAGTGTGCTCCCTTTTCTCTAGCAATCTATGGAAGACCTTTTCTAGCTACTGAAGCCTCAAAAGGACATTTTTTTCTGACAGACCACTTTGTCTCAAGTTCTAAAATTTGCCTGTGCAACGTACGGAGATAACAATTTCTTAGTTTTAACCTTACGGAACCTATTCCGGAAGACTTGTGACCTTCAAGACCTTTAGTATCCTATTTTGGGGTGAAAAAAAGGCATAAGCATGACCTAATAATATATATACTTGCTTGGAAATTCGTAGTCACACAGATTAAGTAAACCTAAAAGTAAATAAGATTACTCATATCTAAGAGTAATGGTCCTAATGTAGACGAAATAGATATAAAGCGCACATAAACAGAAATGAAAGGAAACAATGGATATTTCAGCCTAGTGATGGTATCTAAAATCTAAGCTATGATTCAGATAACAAGCAAGCAGATGCTTCACAGCACATCTAAATACAGATTCTGCTTCACACTGACAACTCCATCTTTCTTCTGCCTCAACAGACTAGAATCCACAGGAACTTCTTTTCCTGTGGATTTCCCAGTATGCATCCAAATTCAGGAAACACCAAGATTCAAAGCTCCTTTTGCTATATACCTATTAGTCATTAATCCAGGGGGTAACAAAAAAATAAACAAACAAACCACACACACAAAAATATCACCAAAAAAACCCCAAACAAACAGTGGGGGGAAACAAAAACCCACAAACAAACAAAAAAAGCAAAGTCTAACATTCTCTTCTACCAGACCACATCTTGTCACCTACCTTTTTGGAGCACTTAATGTTCCTTGGACTTGGAATTACCTATTCTTACCATAAATTACTCTACTTAGGTTTTGCTGAGCTGTCACCATGGTTTAGCCCCAGCCAGCAGCTAGGCACCATGCAGCCGCTGGCTCGCTCACTCCTCCCCCTGCTCTGGTGGGATGAGGAGGAAAATTGGAAGAAAAAGGTAAAACTCATGGCTTGGGATAAGGACAGTTTACTGGGACCACAAAGAGAGAGAGGAAAATAACAACAACACTACTAATAAAAGAATATACAGAGTGGGTGATGCACAATGCAATTTGCTCACTGCCTGGAACCAAATGGCCAGCCCACCCATGAACAGTGATCCCTCCTTCCAAGCCAGCTTCCACCTTATATCCTGAGCATATGGTATGGAATACTCCTTTAGCTAGTTTGGGTCAGCTGTCCTGGCTGTGTCCCTTCCCAGCTTCTGGTGAAAATGAACCCATCCCAGCCACAAACCAGGACAGCTGTTGACCTGTTAAGAGGTACAGTTCTTCCACCTGGTCTAGGAAGGTTTAAACTTCAGGAAGAGTTAGGGGGATGGCAGGCAGGGACTGGCAGTCACTTCTGTAAGTTCCCTCTCACTGTGGTGTCTTACACTGTGAACTGCTTTATTTCAATAATACATTATGTTAACCACTGTCTGAAATAACAGTACAATCATTTATTTTATAAAGCACAGTAAATTTTGCCTTATCACAATAAATCCAAATCCATGGAATTCATTAACTAGACCTCTTCTGGCTCATCTTTTCTTCTGATCATTAAGTCATATTGTTTGCAAGAAGAAAATGGTTAGGTAGGTATAGACTAATTTCTCTCTTTTTCTTTACCCAAAAAACTATCTATCTTTACAATACTCCCTCCAGTAGAGGAAACAGAATCCATCTTAAAACATATATACCTCAAATGCAGTATGCTACTTAAAAATACTCCTTCCACATGTATCTGGGTATTCAGAAAACTTTCCCAGAAGAAAAGAATGTGACACTGGCCAATATTAGAGATCAAAATTTAGTGGGTTCATTGCCATTTGACAGATCTGAATATGGGAAATCATTATCTTGCCATGAGAACACCAGAGTTACCAAAAGGGTGAAGGATACAATTTAGAATTGTATTCTACAATCTAGAATTTACTTAGTGATCGTGGGCTATTTATACTACAATCTTTAATAATTTTACAGAAAGCTACTAACTTCAGCTTGAAAGAATTATTTCACTGCCCACTGCTAGCAAGTAGCCATCAGCATAAATAATGTAATGAGTAGAAAATATGACACTGCAAACTAAAGAGTAGTTCTCTTTGGATACTAAAATTGTATGGCACCCATACATCTATATGTCTAAGGAATACAGGTAGTGTTATAAGGAAAAAAACAAGGATGCAAAATTATATTCTAAGAATCAAGCAAAAGATTGAAGACAGCATTTAGAATTACAAAATCATTTCTCTTCTTGAACTAGATGAGAACACTATACTTGAGTCTTAATACTTCCCTTCGAATTTCATATAACTGCAGTAAGAATTCCTCCACAAAGAACATACAGCTATGATTTAATCATTTACTGCAATGCTAATTCAGAAACTTCAAAGAGTGATCTGCATTTGCTGACTTCTCTTCAGAGGCATGTAAGAGCTCCAATCTTTTCAGCCAAGCTTTCATTTTAAATGCATTTAATCCAAAGTGGAGGGCTCGGTTTCCAACATTTTTTTTTTCCTGAGTGCTGCAGATATCCAGGACTACATTAACCAGACATAAAAGCCAGTTGTAACAGCAGGAATGTAGTTGTGGTATCCCTATTTTCTCTTGTGATAAGGAGTCATGAACTAGATGAAGAGAAATAAAGAGGGGCCTTTTCACCATTATGAGGAGTTATTCACAAATTCACTTTTTGAATTTTGACATAAAGCAAGCTCAGAAAACACATGCTGAACATCCTCTAATACAGCAACATTCATTACCAGTGCACAAAGCTGGAAGGTAAGCTATACAGAGCAGCATACCAAAACACAAAGGAACTTTATTCCACACGATATAGGAGAATCTTAGCTGACTATGGCTAATCACATTCTTTACAACTACGTATGAAAACTGCAACAGATATATTGCCATGATCCACAGATGGGACTGTGACCTGAAATCTCAATGAAGCAATGCATTCCAGCTCATGGATGTTATATCTTCCTCTACGCTTATACTCATTTTTCTGAACTGAAGCAGGAAAATCCTATTAGAAAGTAGTATTTTTTTTTCCCATTTCTCAGTTGAGGAAACTGAGAACATAAAGAAAAACCTTTGTCTAAAATTCTCTAATAGAGATAAGCAAGATGAGAATAGCTAGAATTGAACTAGACAGATTACAAATCAAATTGTGTTTTTGTTTCTGTTGTAACACTCAATTGCCTTTATATACACCTTGATTTCCTGAATTTATTATTCAGTAAGTTAATTGACGATATGTCTTCTCTTCCAGCCCAGGGCTGTCTTCTATTGCAACTTTTGTCTTCAAGACGCTTGAAGAGCTGTGCTTTCATGTCTATTTGGTTTAGCTCCTTCTCTGTATGCAATCAGAAAACTTAACTGAGAAGAAATAAATTAATTTCTCATTCCCCCAAGGTCATTTGTTACTGGCCATCATCCTGGAAAGAAAACTTTGAGCACATTAGAGATCCAATGGTTATGGTAAGGCTGGAAAAAGGCCTGCCATCTACCTCCAAAATAGGAAACTTGTCTGGGATGATAAAAAATGTTTGCTTTTATGTCATACACGTCTTCATTCCAAATATGGCACACTCAAAAGAAGAGCCCATGTGCCAGGCTAGAAATATTTGCTTGTCACGATTCTGTGATTTGAAATAGATAATGATTTTATTCTTGTCCTTGCCTCTTCCTGAGGATAAGCAGAATGCAAAAATACTGTGCCTGCACTTCTTGATTTTTTCCAGTACTTACATTTGATCAAAGTGCAGTTGATCAAAGCCAAGTCTTAGTCTTTTTGTGTCTCACTTGAAATGGCCTGCTAACAATCACTTCAGATGCTAAATAAGGTGCGCTGAGGAGAAAATGACAGTATTTGTTTTACCTGCAAAAGTTTTGCACTTTTTTCCCCCTGTCGTATTTCCTGTTCTCCTGTTAGCAGTGGGACTTCTCTAAAACAGCTGAGAATAGCCAGAATTTTAAGTAGAATATGCCTCTAAACAACCTCATCTTAAAGCTTTCCACTGGTAGTCGGTAAGTCCATCCGCATGATATAAAGGGCCACACTGCATGAAATGCTTTGAGCTCCACTTCCTTCTCTCCTTTCTCTTCTTCCTCTCACTTTTGTTCTTTGCAGTAAGAAGCATTTAGGATATGCAAATTGAAAGTTTGGAAGGGTAAACCTTGCAATAAGTACAAGCTAACATTGCTGGCCATAACAGCTCTGTCTCTCTTCATGACACACCACTAGCTGATGAAGACCTATCCAAAGAATTTCCGAAGAAAATTACTGCTGCAGTATTTTATTACTTCAGTAAGTTATGCCTGGCATCTGTAGAAAACCCTTAGACTAATGATAATACTAAAATAAACTATAGAAATAAGAAGCTATAGTTTGGACTTTTTGCTCAAAAGTTTAATTAAAAAAAATTTCTTGCCTTATTGCATCTATGACCTGTCAAAAGAGAAAACTTTCTGGTCAGTACTAGGAAATTAAAAGAGTTCTGGTTCATTATACTGAGAGACCTCTGGTTCATTTCTGATTCTTCCTTATATGTGGGGGTTCTGCTATCAAACCTGAAAACACTGTAAGCCTTTCAGATAAGTTATTAACCAGGCTACTGTAGTGTAAATCAGAGAGCTGAAGTTGTCAAGAGTGCATTTAACTGCCAATCTTTTTTTTTCTTTTTTTCTTTTTTTTTTAAGGAAGTACCTTGATAACTTGGCTTTTCCATTAATATACAGAACACTTATTAAAAGAAAGAGGCAGCGTTACCTTTTTCCATTTGCATGAGGGGATGAAATTACTTTCCCCCTCCCCCCATGCTGAGAAAATGATAAAGCTGCCAGCTCTCCGTCTTATCTTGCTGCTTACTAATACGCAGTAAATAATGAATTCAGAGTTCCACAGCTGGAGATCAATGATTTGAATATTCAAAATCTACCAGCTACAGTTGCATTCCTGTTCCAAAATGCCTCCCTTCCTTCCCCGCAGCATGGGAAACCTTTTTAGCTCTGTGAGGGAACACATGTTTTCCCCATCCCTTTCCCACAGAAGGAGAATTATACATGCAAGACACTTGGATGCGGTTATTCCTTCATCCGAGGCCCTTTGGATCAGTGGAAAAGGGCTGTATTTTGCCCTCTTCAGCAAAGACCACCCCACACATAAAATTAGATAGCAGTTTGCTGGTCAGTGGCACAGAAAACAGATTTTATTAAAACAAGGCACCCAAAGAAGTGATTAATCAGCCATGACTGGATGATTAGATGGTTGTTAATAAGCTCATGATGCAATTTAGCTGGAACTCTGCATAACTGATGAGTATTCGCAGACAGCATTTTCCTGAAAAATGAAGTTGTCAAATATTGGAGTAGAGGTTGTGAAATTAAAATTTTTCATATTACAGAAACAGTTTAGCTTAGGAGGCACACACAATGTGTGCAATCAAATGCTTTCATTCTGTTAATAAGATCTGACACAGATTTATGACTCCCCAAATCTGAAAAACTCCTAGCATTAATTACAATGCTTTACCACGATATAACTGAGGCTTTTAAATAAAAGTTAATGGAGATATTTGTTTTATGGCTATTTTCTCATCTTGTCCAGTAATTATTTCTATCTGTATTTCAGTGCTTTTCTAATGTAATTGGATCAGGAGGGTGGGGAGAAAGTCTGTGACACCTAGAGGAAAACAAGGACATTCTGGAAATAATGTTACTAATGGAGGAAAGAAAAGTCAGGTATTAGTGTCCGTAGTCAGGCTGTATACTGATCAATTAGTTCTGCTCCAAAGTTAAGATCTTCTGTCAGTAACAGGAATGAGACAACCATGTATAAAAACTATCGATCCCACAGATCTGGAAAATATGCAGGAGATCAAAGATAACAGCATAAATGAAAGAAATAAAGGCTATCAACAGAAATTTAAAATAAAAAAAAAATAAAAAAAAAAGGAAAAAGTTATTCCAAGGCAAAAGAAATGGATACCTGTCTATTATTGCTGTACTCTGAAATCAGTGCAAAAATTAGTGTCAGGTTTATGTTAGAAAGACAATTAAGTCAAAGCATAGCACTCTGTTACTAAAAATCTGCTGAACTATGCACAGGGGTAACAGAAGTTGGTTCCATCAAGCTGCAAAACAAATGAAACTTTTAGCTAAGCATTTCCTCACAGATTGAAGTCTTCCCTTAGACACGAGTGAATGTTATGTGCTTGTATCTTGTGTCGCTCCCTTTAATCATCACCCTCCTGATCTCATTTTCAGGAAGCTCATTCCAAATCCCAAGTACAGTAGGGTTCTTTCATACTTGGCTGTCTGAATCTGACTTCTTGATTATTCTAATCTTGCCCACAGTCTGAACTGGTCCCATATGCCAAAACAAAAATAGGAAAGTGATGGAAATGAAAAATCTGCCCAGAATTAAGAAACAAAAGCACTAGAAATGCAGTTAGAATATAAAAAAAGACATGGCTATGAACGAAAAATTCCTAACTGCTTTAAATACATGCAGAATAAACATGAGAGTAAGAATTTAAAAAAGGCTTCCTACTGTATTGTACTGAAACCACTGGCTATATTTGTAGCTTTCAAATCCTTGTGAGATTTTCATTCCAAGTTACAATGAAAGCCCCTAAACACTGTCCTATCCACAAAAGGTTTTAAAGAGTGGCCTGTGGTAAAAGACATTCTGAACAAGACAATCAATGCTAGGGGGAAAAAAGAAAGAAGAGAAACAAAACAAAAACCAAAAGGTCAGAAATGCTTTCCCAAATGTTTTAGCATATAACAAAGAGAATTTTCGTACTTCACTGATAACTTGTATCAAGCAGAAATGATCAATTTTTACTGTGAAGATCAACACATCAATTTATTCCATTAATCCCTTGCTTGAGCTTTTAAATTTCCTAAAGAGATCTCTGCGTTAAGATACTATTTTATCTACTGTTTTACATCAAGCCAGAAAAATCCTGAAATCATCCACGAAAGTGCTTAGGATTTCAAAGGAGAAAGTAGGAAAAGTCACTGGGATTTCAGAAGAAATCTCAGTAGAAAGTCTATCGCATGTGCTCTTTCTCCTCTCAACCCATGCCACTGTATTCCCGAGTTGAGAATGGACTAGGCAAGCTGAGTAGGCGCAGACATCTGAGCTACGAAAAGGCTAAATAGTGTGCAATAATGAATTGGACTAAGTCTATGGTTTAACAAAGCTCTCAGTTCCCTAATAAAGTTCTATTTTCTACTTGGCAGCTTCTTGCAATACTCAGAGTCACAAGAAGCACAGGAGTCTCATACATCCTGCAGTAATGGCATATGAGGATGTTCCCTATATGTTATTTTCCTCAGTGGACAGTCTATAAAAAGGCTGTGCAATGTCAAGTCTGGATATAGAGAACGTAGGGCTACAACATCAAGTCAAATGAGTGGGTTAGTTGTAGCATTCACTATCTGAAATATGTACCAAAATGTGTTAGCACCTTCCAGTATATGCAATTATGATGTAATCGATACAGGTCATACATGCTTAGCTGCGAAACAACAGGACTATTTTTGCTATCTGAACATAAGTGCAACTAAAAAGAGTTCACACCAAATTCTGTAAGTTTGGTTCATGGCATATTTCTCCTAAATTAACAGAAACATTGAGAATTTTTTCCTTGACCTTAAAAAATTTGAATGAACCTACAGAATGTTCATCACCCCCCACAACCAAAATAAGTTACTTGAAGAAAAAAAAATATTCAGCAATGTAATATTTCACAAAATTTAGTGAACTACCAAAGTAATCAGAGACAAGAATACTTCTGATCTGAAATTACTGATTCTCAATGCCAACATACTCATATTATCGTGTTCAAATTCTTAATTTCTGTTTTAAAAGCTCTAAAAACATTTTAGCATTTATTAAACTATCCAAAACACTGCATTTACAAGTAGGGGAGTGGGAAGTGAATTCACTGTGGATGAAGCATTTAAACATTAAGTCAATTTACCTTACTGAGAAACCTGAACGGCAGAATGTCAAAAGTCTACCAAACACCATTCCTAGAAAAATAACAAACAGTAAAGTCTCTCACCTATACACTTCAGATAATTTCAGGACTTAGGGAAAAATGATCTGCTAAACATTCAGCGCAAGACTTGTTGACTTCAGTTTCAAGAAGAACTGGGAAAGAACTCAGCACTTGCACCCTGTGCGATCACTACAGGAAGAGAATTGTGGTCGTCTTTCTAGGCAAAGACAAATGCTGGATACCTGATATGTTCCTCTGAAACTCTCCACACCCACCATGAAGTTCGTTCTTTAAATTGAGAGCTTTGTATTTCACTAAGTAATGTACCCAAAAGTAATGACACGTGGCTGAGTAGAGAGAATAAGAAACCTCACCTGAAATTCTTTGGAACAGTCAAAGGACTTATTAGTTACTGATGTTATTACAATTCGGACAAATGCACAAGTTCTTTTGAAGAAGTAGAGCTGTACGCAGTAAACTGCTTATAAAGCTAACAAACAAACACCACCTGGAAATGGAATTTTACGAAAAGAGCAAAAATGCACAAATACCCAGTTAACTAAAAGAGTCTGCGGGTAAATGACCTACATATACACTAGGTTACATGAATTTACCACATTAAATAATCACACTAAAAAAAATTGTGATAAACAGGATTTCCAAATTTGTCCCTTTCCTTCTGCTCTGTATGTACCGTTGTCTTCTGTGACTCATCCCAATATTTTTAAAATAGAAACTTCTTTCAAGAAAAGTAAGTGTTCTGCATATTTATCAACAAGACTGTTGGGTACCAAAGGCTGCTTCAGGAGTAGAAGCTACGTGTGCTGCCATAATTACAAGCACATTCCACAGCATCAGCAGTATCTGCACAAACAAGCATTAACTACAAAAATCATATGCAGGACTTCAGAGTCCAAATGAATTAGGTCTAAAGCAGAAGACAAACCCCAATCAAACAGAAGTCAGGTTCACTACTGGCAGCCTGCCTGAGTGCCCCTTCTTCTTTTCAAGTTTCTTTGCTTTGCTCTGCCTATTTCAAAGTACACTGCTTTCATAAAGAAAAGTAAGGATTGAGCTTTTACTACCATCACATGATAAAAGAAAACAAAGTCTTATCTATTTATGCACAGAAGGACAATTATTTGGAGGACTAAAGGGCAACTAACTGTCTAACCAGGGGACACTGGAAAAGGCTGCAGCCTACGCAGAAAGAAGAGACTGCTAGGGAAAGGGAGGACAATCTTCAGAGCTCAGCAACTATCACATGTTTATTAAAAAGTCATTTATGGATCAAGACCAAAGGCCTTACAAAAGCAATGAATGCAGGGATAATACCTCCCCTTCCCACTTACCATGGTGACAAGTTTCAATTTTAATTTGAAAACTACAGGACAGATACCTACACAGAGCTCAGGAAGAGTCAAAAAGAGCACATTCACTTTTTTTAACCCAAATGTATGTATGTGTGGTACATATATGTATATTTAACAGGCGTGCTTTTGAAGGGGAAGGAGATAATCCATACTGCCTGCAGAAACTCAGCAGGAGCCTTTACTGCAGCTGAGATCCTGCAGACACTCCAAAGTGGAGCCTGCTGGTGTGGGACTCGCTACCCATCACAGAGACAAGACACGGCTCAGCAGGCTGGCAGCACGGGCTGCTGCGGTCAGCAGGTCCCTGCCCAGCACCCTGCAGTCCTGTCCCTTGCTGGGACACAGACCTGCCTGCAGAGTGGCCCCTCAGATGCTCAAAACTAGTATCAAGTGTAGGAGAGGCTGAGTGATCCTGATGCACACCAAGGCACAATCTTGGTCTATAGTTCCCATTGAGTTTTGAGCTTATCCCAAGCCATGCAACCCTGCTCTTCTGAGGTGGATGATCCTGCCATTCAAAAAGGCAAGATAGTGCCCCTGTGAAGCACAGGGGTTCATAGCCTCTGCTGCACTCAGGTCCCAGCCTGGGCTATAAATCAGGCACCTGGAGCCCAGAGGTGGAATCTCACCTCTGCAAACACGGCTGCTCCCTCTTCTCAGCCTTTCTCTGTTCACTTACACTCCTGGCCCTAAACCTCTTCATTTCTGTCACTTTCCTTCCCCCCATCCCCAACTCAAAAGTTGCTCCTATCCTTGTAAGTAAATTAAAAATGGTAATTCTCTATGATAAGAGAGAAACAAAAAACAAATCCACCTGCTAACTTTAGACCTGGAGTAGTATAACTCTCACACTACAGGAGTACTTCAATACTTAAAACAGACTGATACACTCACTTGCTTGGAAAGTTTTGGTTTTACTATAGTTATTGAAATAAATGTTTGATGGCCCTCCAGCACGACCTTCCAAAGCCAGAAACCATACCTTCTCAGTGAATCAACACCATCGCAGTCACAAAGGAATGGCTGGGCATCAAATGAAATCATTTTTCCACACACAAACAGTTGTTAGGTGTGTAATAACACCTGTTCTCATCGGACCTGTCATTTTTGGTAAGATACTGTAGATTCACTCGGTGGTGTAACTCCCACAGATTCAAATTTCTTACTGCCATGGGGAGATGCAGTTACACACATGCAGATGTATCCTCACGCTTACAGTACCTAACCAGACCTGTTTAGTGACAACGTTCAATGACAACCATCAGGAGACCAGGCATATTTATCACCAACCCTGACACATCACAAAAGCAATACTCCAAACTCAACTTCCTCTCATTTCCTGTTCAGGATAGAAATCCAGTCTGTTCAGTCCTGCTCAAAACCCTAGGCTCTACCTCTTCTTTTCTTTCAAACGCTACCCATGCTGCTGCCATTCAAACGTTACCCCTTTGGGGAGGGCTATTCACATCCAGACTTGAACAATATTGAAGTCAATGATGCACATACAGCATCATTAGCATCAAAAGCACCCCAAGGTGTTGAACCCTGCAAGATAAGGAGAGTTAGAAACAAAACTACATTAAGAAACTCTTGACTGAATGTGAAGATTTGGGTGTTTTTAATCACCACAGAAGGTACAGTACCTCCTGAGGGATCAGCACACTGAACACATTTCAAGAGGAAGAATCCCCTGTGTAATCTTCCAGCAGCAGCTGCTTTGAGGTCCTGTGGAGCTGTCTGATAGCAGCGCTGCAGACACTGTTAACATCTTCCACACTCCCAGCCTGTAGAGCACTGCTATGCGTTTCCTACCCTGATAGCAGTTTGCACCAGCCATCTAAATATTCTTTACACTTGCTATTATAAGCCACTAAGATGAGACAAAGGATCTCTCTGGTTTTGATATTTTGCATCCACCTAGCAGAAAGCTATCCCTACAAGAAGCCATTATAACATGAATGTAAAATTGGATAATTTTCATATATATTATGAGATGTTAAAATAATGTTATTAAAAATCTGTTTTAAAATATTGCATAATTACTATTTCCATTCTCAATATAATTGTATACCTTGGCAAAAATGAAAAGTAGAGTTGATTTTACGCAAGGTTTTGGGCTTTACAAATAATTCAGATTACAGCTGTGTGCATTGCCAAAGAAGAAGAAAACACAATGTTTGAGTATCACACTGTCCAGGCCTTGCCTCAGCTGTGAGATTCATGTGAAATTGCACTTTATGGTCAGTAAAGGAGAGATGCAACAGACAAGAATTATATATAATCGTGAATAATTTATATCTCAGAATGCTTTTTTATTAAGCCATAGTATCAAGGTTTTGCATTTTCAAAAGAATTATGCTAATTTTGAGCCCCCCTCAAAAAAAAAGTTAACAAAATTAAAGCAAACAGTGAAAAGACAGAAAGTGACAAAAGTCACCTATGCAACCTTAATTTCAGTCCCTTCCTGTCACTGTCTTATGACAAACGGCCTTACACATGTGCATTATCTTTTCAACATCAATTCTGCCTCATTCAACATGTAGAAGATATAGCAGTCACTTACTATTTTATTTCATCCCAGCTCAGTGTGCAACCATTGTACTGAATATTGATAAAAAACCCTCTTCTAAAGACATAATGATTAAATGCCATCAATTTTATTA
The DNA here is from genome assembly GCA_013400195.1 of Aramus guarauna. Classification (NCBI taxonomy): domain Eukaryota; kingdom Metazoa; phylum Chordata; class Aves; order Gruiformes; family Aramidae; genus Aramus; species Aramus guarauna. The sequence continues at coordinate 340,694 of VXBL01009547.1, forward strand.
TGTTCACTACTGTAATGCTAATCTCACAAATATTAGTTCCATTTTCACAATACCCCAGATGGCGTAGAAATACATCTAAAGAATCTAAAGCATGGATCCATTAAAATCAAAGTATAAACAAACCAAGGAGTTCAGTTTAAGATGCGTAGGACCTGATTTGTAACATTATTTTACATTTTATGCATAGCTTCCATGAGCTACAGTCCTCGATACTGGCACAAATCAGTCCTGAGGTATGACAACATACAAAACCAGAAAAAATACAACTAACAATCACTGCTTAGCTTACAGATTATAACTGCTTAGCTAGACTGACCTGGTTTAAAAACTTGGTGTGTTAATAGCTTTGGAGAACCATCTAGTAGCATTAAGAAAACAAGTGGTTTAAGAGACTATCTCTGCTTTACATAGGATTGTGTAGCAAAACTGACACTCTTCTGCATTCTGGAATTGCATTTGAATGTGAGGATTTGGGGGGTTTTATCTATTTATTTTTTATTTTGCCTAAATATCATTTAATACACCAGTTCCAACCACTACAACAAATGAGTTGTATGGTTCTGAAGACAAATTTGACTATACCATTTCCAATTTCTCTATGCTGAAATTTCATTTAAAACAAATAAAAACCGAAAAAAGCCAAACCACCAAAAACCAAGTCTTCCAATACTCAACAGGGAATCTTTACTGAATGGCATCAGTATGTTGCCATCCTTCATGTTAACTAGTTATAGGTTATAGATAGTAAGGGGATAACACCTATGGAATTGACTGGTAAAGAGCAGAGAAACAGACAATCTCCTTATTTTCTCATCCAAGCTAAAAGCCCCACAGCACACTCTGAATTCCCCATCCTAATCTCTCTGCCAATATTTCTCAGCTGTCTTCATGGCAGCTCATTACACCAAAGTGCCAGTTTCAGTGACTTCCACACCAGTCATTTTCAGTTGGTAGCTTTTTGTCCAGCTATTCTCAGTTTCTTTCCTAGGACCACATGGAATCTGAACTAGTTCTTGTTTGAATTCTTGTGTCTATTCCACTTCAGAGCAGTGCAAAGCTGCAATCTCAGGGAGAGGTTAGGTCATCTTCACCATCTCCCCCTCAAATTCATAGCTTTTCCACTCCACCTCAACAGCAGAATTGAATTGACTCCTGTTCTCCTTGCATTCAAACCCACTGCAACAGTGCCTGAGTGTTCCAAAAAGATCATCTTATACATCATTTTTTTGCTTTCAGAACCAGGGCTTGCAGAACACCCAAAAGTATCAAACAGAATTTTACTTCCAGCTCTGAAACTCAATCTCCATAAGAGTGGCACAAGTGTAATCACTCAAAGAGCAGATGTGAGTAACTCCAGCACATTCATTTAGCACGAAGTCTTCATGTTTCATTTGTTATAAGAGCTTAAATATCTTTACTGAGACAAAAAATGTGGAATAAGATCCTTTGTCTTTTTTTTTTTCCCCTCCCACCCCATGTACGACCATTCCTCAGGAGTGGATAGTGGCATTGACAGCGTTTCACATCTTCATTACCATCTAGGACAGGACAGACATTCCAAGCACAGAAAATCTCCATGGCACAGAGTAGTAGAAAAGCACAGCTGCTGTGCAAATACTGAGGGGGAAAAAATGCAGAAAACTACACATCAAAGTGTTCAGTAGACAATATGGCAACTAAAATCAATTTCAGGAAACTAACAAAGGAGTTAACCCTACATTTGATTTTGCATAAAAATAACAAGTATCAAGCATATTAAGGGAAATGGGAGCCCTTTTTTTTTTCTATTTAATGAACTCTAGGAACACAAATAATAAAAAATAATTCAAGTTTACTCAGAGCTTTTAATTCAGAAAGTAAAGAATAACTACAGCGTGATTTCCTGAATCAGCACTTAAAATCATCTCAGTATAAATGCTAGAGAGCCCTACACTATCCTGACATATTCTAGTGCATAGTATATGGTGTCATTCAAAATACAGACATTGTAACCGCATATACATTCACTTTCTTGCTATAGATGACGCACAAAGAAATCCTTACTTATTTCAGTAGTACATTTTTTTCTAGTAAGCAATCAAAAAGCTGACACTTGATGTGAAAGGCCACAGAAGTCACCGAGAGAAATCCATCTGGTTCCATACAGGATAAGTGTGTTTGATGCAGCTGTCCTGCAAGAGTCATTAAAACAATTCCCATAGAAGCACATTGCCCTCCTCATGCAGCTGATTTTACTAGCAAGCAATTCACCCAGCCTGAAGCCCAGCCATTGGCAGGGAAATTGAACTTTCCATGTACTTTGCTGATAAAATTGTAAAAAACTCCACCCCATAGCAGTTTAATGCTCTTCTATACATACCTGAACAAAAAAAAAAGCCCATGCACACACCTCCTGTTGGCACAACAAAGCACAGATCAGCAAACAGGAGCTCCAGAAGCTCTCACCAGAATACCAATGCAGCGTACCAATGAAATGAGATTTTGCCCTGGATGGATGGTACGCAACGATAAAATTGGGATGGCTTGGCACCCATTCGTCTTCTGGTAGACCAGAGTGAAACGAATGCTTTACCCTTTCTGACAGAAATAATTAGAGCTGTTGTGAAAGGCAGTTTACCAAGAGTTCTCAATCCCTCCAATGAAAAGGTGCAGTTAATAACAATCCTCTGCATGGGATATAAAATCTCTCATCCACATGAAGACACACACCATACTGGCAGGTGAAAGCAAGGCACATACCACATGTATTTATATGTGCATATATATATATAGTATGCATTTATACGTGCATATATATATATCACCAGGGTATGGCATGTAACACACAACCTGGAGTCTTCAAATTCCAGTGGCCCCATTTATGATAATTATCATGGAGGACTATAAATTACACCATAAGGCAAAAGAGCAGTACGTTATTTATATCATGAGACTGCTGGATATATTTCAGAAAACCCAAGCAAGCAAGTGTAACTTGAGGAATCGCAAGCTCTTATTGGTTTCAGAAGAAAAGCAGGTTTTTATTCTAGCCAATACAAAAGATATGTGACTTTGTGCTTGTTCACTTACAGTAAAATGTCATTTAATGCCAAGCTAATTTAATTTCCTGTACCTAGTCACTGTACCCAAAAATTTTTTTGATCTCTTTGAAGTAATAAATGCATTAGAATAGAATGAAAGTTCAAACTAGCTGCTTGTTATATAGAAATAGTAGCAGTGCTTTGAATCTTCAAATTCTCCCTTTTGAAAAAAGTAATTTGTATTGAAGCTTATGAAAAAAATACTTTTTATTTCAAATGAGAGTTAGTAGCAGTAGCCTTTACGAAGGCTACCTTACACTTCATTTCAATTTGCATACCCTCTTGGCAAATTTTTATTTTCATAGCTATTTTTTTGTGCAGCATGTTTGAGGAAGATTTAAAAAAAAATCTTTCAGATTAAAATATATCATTTGCTGAGGCAACTGAAGCTAAGAAAATACCTGATGTTTTTCCATGTCAAATCTGTCTAGATACCTTTTCTTTTGGGAGCTCTAGAACTGTCACACAACAGAAAAGAGACTTAGTGGAGAATTTTGTAGAATCTGGAAAATTCACCGGTATGTCATCAATAGAGACTTAAAGTAGGTAAGCTTGCTCAAGCTAATGCACACTGGTCTTGATTTTGGCCAAGAAACTGGTAATAACCAGCATCATCACCTACTTTGCCTGCTATATATCATGGCTGAAATCTGCATGCTGGATCTAAAGGTACCAGTCATTGTACAATCTTTTATGAATCATCAATATACACAACATATTGAAAATAAGAATTAGGATAATCCCTGGATATACTGGCAGGATAGTCTTCAGGCACACGTCAAATCATTTTTCTCTCAAAAGGTGAGACTGGTAATAGCATACTACGTACAGCTCTATGTCTATGTCTAACTTTTATGAAGAAGATGTTTAAAACTCAAAACTGAACAAAGCCACAAAATTATAAATCCCTTCCTCACACCTGAAACCTGGCAACTTCCTTCCTATGTACCTGTGGCACCTCTTCTGAACAAGAGAGAGCAGTGCAGAAGGTACACCAGCACAAGAGGAGTTGACGGCAATGTAAAACAGCCAACTTTACCTTCCTTTCCTCTTACAGGGACATAAAGTTAGGTCCCTGGCTCGTCCACAATATCCATCACATCTGGAAGTACATAACTATCTACCCTTGTTTCAAATATTGTTTGTATTGTCCAGAAAGCTCAGAAGTTACTGAATATAACGGTACTAATGGATAGATGGTCAGGCTTCATTTCCTAAGAAAATTAGGGAAAAGTTCCAGGAACTGATTTGACTATAGCATTTCTGCACTTTCACAAGGAGAAAGTACTAAATGTTAAGGAGCTCTTGAATCTGGTAAAGAAAGACTTAATTAAATTAAAAAAAAAACAAACAAAAAACAAAAAACAAACAAACAAACAAAAAAACCTTAATTCAATAATCAGAATAAAAAGAATCATAAGCAAAACACAGCTACAACCTCTTGTGGTAATCCTTCCTAAATTAACCCAGAAAGCTGTGGATTCGCTTTCTCAGGATCATTCAGTCTGATAAGCTTTAGTGAAAAACAAGGCACTGGGCTCTGAAGAGGACTCACTGGAAAAATTTAATGGCCGGGCTGAGAGTAGATGACCTGAAAGCTTTTTCCGGTCTTAAATGCTTTGTAAAAGCCTAAGAATTTCCATTTTCATATTTCACCTGCTCTTCTAATACTAAAAAGTTCCACTCAAAAACCAAGTCAAAATAATTACAGAATAATACCTAGGCTGTAGGCCCTTCTAGGACAGAGCAGCTGTAGTCCTTGCCTAAGAGACCACAGCCCAGGCTCTGGGCACACACGTAATGACAGTCTTCATTTATATGATTATATACTATCCTCTCTCCACATGATTACTCCCGTTTTCTGCACACAAGATGATTCTTTTCTGTGGGTGAACTAACAATAAAAGTAGTATATGCGTATAGCACTCAAGTCCCCAGCAAAATCAAAAATTTACCAGCTTAGAACGAAAGGTGTAAATAATGCTGCCTGAGCAAACTGAGTAGGTTGTGGGTTTATTTTTTAAACCAAAACCATATAATCAAGCTATGAATTTCCACGTCTTAAGAAACTGCCAGAGCTAAGCATAGTATTTTAAAGGGAAATGATAAAACCTCAGAGCACAAAGTAACTACTCAGTGCCTAGGGCTAGAAGAAACAGCGCGCTACGCATATTCCTTCTTAGGAAATTTCACTCCTTTTCCACTGTTGCCTTTGATACTAGCATTTAGCTAATTCAGGACAGAGAAGTAGGTATATTCAGATAGATGGATCACTCAACTAAGTATGGAAATTCTCATTTTGGGATTCTTGCACAAAAAAGGTAGGTATTTATTGCAGTGGTAAACTTGCCCATTTAATACATACTGATTAAGAATTAAAATTAAATCCAATTAGTGCACATAGTTATTCTTTCTTAAGCATGAGGAAAACCGTTTATTGTTCTGACTCAAGTCAGCATGAAGTTTTGTTCATATTACTCAACCATTTCATTACTGCTGACTTACTTGTTACATAATAAGAATACCTATTATATAAAGACAGCATTCAAGAGATTATGCACCACAAAAAGACAAGAAGCACAAACAGACCATTTTTAAACACAGCAGCATTAATGATGTCAAATGTAATGAAAAGTAACGGAGGACCGAAAAGACCTCCCTTTGCAGGATTTTTTCCATTAGAAAACTGAGGTCATATTGAATCCAGTTTATAGTAACATTCTCTCAAGAAATTGCTACACTTTCTTCTCCCAAATGAAAGCAAACACTGTTATTTTAAATAAAAAAATGATGCTGCTCCAGGAAGACATAGTGCTTCAGATGTATGCACAAAATTATCTCTTCTCATAAAACTTAATGTAACCACATCAATCATTAAATGCAAAACACACAGATTCTAACTGTTACTTCAAAGAAATATGAAGCTGCACTACCTAAGTACCTACCCTATGATAAATACCCATAAATGCAAAGGAAAACTTTAGCTATTTTTTCGTAGGAACTACATACAGATAGCAAATGTCAGTTCTGTTAATTTATCAGCAAGTACATATTCAGTCATTTTAGTATTACCATTATTCTCAGCTTCCAGAGACTTACTATAAGAAAAATAATGACACTGACAATATGACCTTGTTCATTTACAAGATACTATTTTCAAGATTATTCTTTTCTAATATCAATATATCAGTATGCAAGAGAGACACAGGCAGATCCCTAATGCATTTGCAAAGAAGCCAGGCAAAATTTGCAGTAGAAACATATTCATTATTCAGTGAACAAAGCTAACTGGGTTGGTATAGCTGTAGCTCTGCATCTTCTGCTAGTGTTGGGATTTAACAGGTGTTGAGAGCACAGTAAACTACACTGTAAATAGGTAACAACCACGTAATGACCACACTCAGACACTTTGCTTTATCTTTCTTGTGCACATCTCAGAAGACTCATGAGTACAGAGCACCGTACATCAGTACAACTGCCACCACTTTTCTTTAGGCATGGATATGAATGCCCAGAACTCTGACCTTCATGGTTATGCACAGAAAACATCAATAATTGTTTCCAGGAAATAAGAGATTACCATCAAACATGGTTCTTCCAGCTTGGAGCATGTAGGTCCCATCAGTCACTGTGCCCTACAAAAGTCTTTTTCTGCTCACATCTAGTGCAGAAAAGAGTCCAGAACTTGTGCAAATGTTCCATCGGAGACCTCTACAAAGCTCCCTTTGCCTGCCCTCTTCCCAGCAGAATTCCCAAGCTCACATTTTCTAACCATTCTGCAGAGAACTTGGTTCTTTATCCCATGTTTCCTGGATGTGATCGCTGTATTAAGAGTAAATATTGACCTAACAGTTGGCCCCAAGACTCTGCTTAGGACAGCCCAACAGAAAATTTGCCAATTAATGTTATGATTTTAAAAAAGTTTGAATAATTTGTATTTAAAAATTGAACATTTTTTCATTCACTCTATTCTGGCCTAGAGCACTACTTTAACACGTATCCCCCTGCACTCTCTTTAGTTTTTGGTCCTGCCCACATCTGGTAGGAATAAACAGCAAGAAAACTGTTGCTCTGCTTCACACATATGGCCATTCACAGTTATCCCTGTACATCCTTGGGTTTGGACTGTGATTTTTGACATTATGCCTGCATGTGCCTGTTCTTTTAAATTTATTTATTTATTTCCTGAGGTTTTGCTTGCTCTTGGTTTCAGTATTAACAAAGGGAAGTGAAGTCCCCGTTTAGAAGCATGGATTTGCTTAATCTGGTACCACCTCTTCTCTCAGATGTGCTTTTCATTCTCTTGCTGTTGGAGTTAGTCCTTGGAACAAATTCTCACTGACAGCATGCACTTTGGATCATCCATGGGACTGCTTTTGGGCTTCATTTCCCAAATACCATTTTCAGTCTCAGTGTCTGGCATTTTATGGGACTGACTACAGGAGTTTAAACTTTGCTTTCTCAAGGCGTTCCCAGAAATATCAGAGGCGTGCTTCTCTCCTGCCATCTTTGATTGACTTATGGTTGACTCCTCTTTTATCTGTATAGCTCCTAGGCCTACAGTTACTCTTACTCATTTATAGTTTATAGGATTTGAGCTGGAACATGGCATTCAAGTTAACCCTACAGGGTGTATATGGAACACTCAACTACATCATAACAAATCAAATTAATTACATAGCAGAGAACATAAATTACACTACTATGATTTATGTGTAAATATCTATTTGCTAGTCAAACAATCAACATTATTCCTACACCCTTCATCTTCCAGACTGCAAAAATATGTTAGTTACCCTGTTTCTTGACACTGAGACTCAATAACATTCTATTTCCATCTCTAAAAGTGAGTTATAGGACATTTTAGCTCAGGCTACACACAATTTTATTATTTCCAGAGAAAAACAGCACACAACCAAGTCATTTTAACACTATTTGACAGTCTCACTTGATGCAGTCGGAAATCCTCAGAAACTTTAGCTGTTCTGAAGAAGTGATCAAGCTTTATACTTCATAATATGAGATCTCAAATTAAAACATTCTTGTAGCTCTAGCACATTGAAATTATTGGGAATTCACAATTCCGTCAAGCTTCAGTGAAAGCTGCAAGCGTTTAGAATTTCTCAAAAAGCACACCGTTCCTGTAGCAAAGGAGGAAAATTAAACATACGGAACTCATGATGTGATAAGCTTGTGCCAGTTGTGAAATCTGTGGTACAGTGGGAAAAACACTGTTGTATTTTGCAAGATGAAAAAAAAAAAAAAAAAAAAAAAAAAAAAGAATATTTAATAACTTACCCCTTCTGCCTTTTCTTCTGTGTTAGCCAGCATTTCCTGGAGGGCCCGTACTGACAGCGACTGCTCCAGCACAAAGGTGCAGATGGACAAATCAGGTGGAACATTCTGGGTGAAAGAAAAACACAAGACCACATCAGTGACAGACTTGCTGAACAGCACTTTCCAATGCTTCTATTTTTTATCACTTTCCATGAATCTGAAAGATCTACTATATATCTTTGAGGCTACGAAAGTCAGCAACAGTTACTGGACTGCAACAGTTAAGGCTTAGCCAGCAAGTGAGGGGAAGCGATTCTTCCCCTCTGCTCAGCATTTGCTGAGCATATCTCTCAATAAAAAAAAAAAAAAAAAAAAA
>VXBL01009547.1:349446-371765 GCA_013400195.1 Aramus guarauna
AAAAAATAAAAAAAAAAAGAAACCAATAAACTGCCTCAAGTTCAGGAGAGGATCACCATGATTGTCAGGGCTGGTGCACTCCCCTGCATGGCTAGGAGAGCTGAGCTCAACCAGCCCTGACAGAGGAGAGAGAGGAGATGGGGATCTTATGGTCCTCTTTGTCAATCTACTGGTGATTACAGGGAAACTAGACCCAGACTCTTCTTGGAGATGCTCCTTGGAAGGAACAGGGGCAGCAATACAAGCTTTACCAAAGAAAATTACAATTAGATATTAGTGAGAAAAATTCACCCTGGGAATAGGAAACGCTGTCAAAGGCTGCCAAGCAAAGTGGTGAAATGTCCACTTGGACATTGGCATATGGCACACGTCTTAGACACGATGATCAAATTGTGGGGGTAACAGAATTCAATCTTTAGGCTACTGTTACTAGCCAGACCTCATCCTTCTGATGGCCTTCAGGTCAAGATGGATTTTCTGTAGCAGAAACATAAGGCACTGAGTGTCAAGGCCAAGCCATCAGCTTCTCAGCCTTGCAGGGCAGTGTGCTTCACCATATTCTGTTCCAAGTGGGATAAAACTAGAGTCTTATAAAACTTGTCACGACTGAAAAAAAAATCCTTGTGCTATCGAAAAGCTAATTTTCCAGACTATCATAAAAATTGGTAATAAAATTGAAACAGGTTTGTAATAGCAATGTCTAAGTTACAAAATAACAAAGAACAATTAGACTTTATGTGGGGATCTTTTCTTCTGTTAACAGAAGAATATGCAACTCCTACACACCTTTTCTTGCCTCCAGAACTTCTTTCATGTTCCTTCTCTTTTCCTTCTCATGTTAGTTGCATATTTTAGTTTAGGAATACTTTTGCTGACTATTGGAAATCTTTTTTTGCACCATGAATGCTTTTACTGCTAAAGCTGTAAAACTGCACATTTATTCAAAGGATGTACATTTTGAAGAGGCCTCTTCCAAGGCCTCAAACTTTAAATTTTAAAAGGTAGTTGCAAAACCATTTCATTCCCTCTTTTTCAAAAGTTAGTTTACTCAGAATGCCTCACTCTCTTAATAGCTTATTAAATTGCTGTTCATCACTCTTAACCTTACAGTAATTCAAATCTGTTTATTAACTAATAGATCTTTCATTACCTTCCACTATTTATACCTCAGTAAAATTAATGTAAAATGGTATTTCAAAATAAAGTTTTAGCCAGATCAAAAAGTATTAAATAGCACCCTCTTTAGCATGGGATTTTTGCTTATTTATGCAACAATATTTAGGCACGACATATTTTTAAGCCAGCTCTTTTCAAAGCAAGCCTCTACTTACTTCAGTGTTCTCATTACCATTTTTCTTTTGCAGTTACTCAGACACTACAACAGTCCTTGTCACGGTAGCATTAGGCCAACAGACAACTAATTAGATTCTTTTCAAAACATCCTTGTAATCGAAGTACTATCATAAGTCCTTATTTTACAAAGCAGGAAGGGAGCACTCAAATCGTGGGTTGCAAGGTGTTGTTTCTGCTCGGTAAACATGAGTACAGTTTCCATTCTAAAAGCTTCACAGAAATTAATTGCCTGGCAGTCCAGCTCACCTTCAACTCTCCCCAGTGAAGACTGGGTGACAAACAAGAGTCTGAACAAAACAGGAAAAGATGCTCCTTACACTGTGCTCAGAAATGAGCCAAGGCTACATTTTCTGTATCTGCTTATACGCAGACACATAAAAGCAAACAAAGTCTCCATAACAGTGTTCCTACTGTTATCACTGTTATTTAAAGCAAGATTTTTGCTGGCAGAATATGTGTCTCATACAATTCTGTGACCTATCAATTTTTTTACTACTAAAGCTACCCTACAGGTTATATACTCTAAAATACGGAAAATCCTGCATCATTTCACACAGTGATCAAGCCAACATAGCTAGAACCCTCCTCCTTCATCAATTCCATTCTCCTTTACAGTCAAGATAGCCATGAGCATTTCCTTCCCACCCAATAAAAACTGAGGATGAAGTCCCAATGAACATTTTTCAGCTATTCTCACAGCAGGTGAGTAAGGCACACTTTGAGCAGCCAGAGACTAATAGAGGAGAAATGTACGAGAAGGTCTTGCTTTAATTAAGTGAAATAGGGACCACCTTCTTACAGTCCAGCAAAATGTTAGAACCAGTTTCTTTTTCTCAAGACAAAGGGGAGAGCACATTATCCCACCTCTTCTCTGTGGTATGAGCACCTAGACACTCACTGGCCTTCGGAGAGCAATACATTGCCCCTAAGAGCTGAAGGAAGATCCATCTACTGATGCTTGCGGTGAGCGTATGAATCAAACTCTTCCTCTCTGGCAGTTTCTCACCCAGACCTGCTCTGCTGAAGATCATCAGGCATGGCTGCATACAGTGGGCAAAAATCACGGCACAGACACATGTGAGACAGATGCAGAACTGCCAACGTAGTCAGCTCAGACCGCTACAACTGCTCACCCCTATACAGTCCATTTTAACGCTGATGCTTTTAGAGCTCTGGATTTAGAGGACAAGGCTTCAGGCTGGCATACAGACACAGATTGAAGGTTGCTATTCCAAATAGCCCCTTCAAAAAACTAGTAATTCCAGGTAATATTAAACCTTCATTTAAATGTACTAAAAAGTCATTCACAGTGCATTTTCCATCACTTCAAAGCACAAAATAAAAATGAGGAAGGAAAAACACAGAGTCTTTGTCAGTCCTCCAATTATCTACCTTATCTTTCCTATTACCTCACATACAGAGGAAGGAATATGAAAAATAAAGGTATTTGCGTTATATGGCAGCTTAACACTCCCTATCGAAAGATTATCTTCATACAAATGGAGATATCTGAAACACCCTGGAGGTATTTAAAAGATGCGTAGATGTGGCACCTAGGGATATGGTTTAGTGGTGGACTTGGCAGTACTAGGTTTACGGTCGGACTCGATGATCTTAAAGGTCTTTTCCAACCTAACTGATTCTATGACTCTATGGAATTATATAGTAGTTTATAGTGCTCAGTCTGGAAAGTGACCACAAATTCTAGGGGGTGCAATGAGAATCGGTAGCAATATGTTTGTGGGATTAGGCTTAATCGAGGACAGGTCAAATGTGTGGACAAGTATTTTAGTGATTGCTTTTCTAGACTACAAATACATTATTAAATAACAAAGAATGTTAAAGAACTATTTTGCTACATGTCTAACAAGCACCCACCAATGCACTTTTAATACATACAAAACCAATCTGTAAGTAGCTGGAAATTTTCAATGGTTTTATGGTTATAATAAATTCTTAATTTGAGAGTAGAACACAATTCATATGCCCAAAGAATGATCAGTACTCTCAAGCAGAGACACAAATAGCCATGTTTGTAATCCTCAGCCTTCATTTCCACCAATTTTTATTGTATTCATCTTTGCTGCAGTAACTTTCTAAATGAAGGCTTGGAAAAATAGTTCATATTCCAAAAGGGTTTTTTGGGTTTGTGACAGAATAAGTAATGAGGTCCTTGGATATTCCAGGGAATCTGTATCACTTATCTTTGATCCAAAAGATCAGTGGAAAATTCTGATAAAAAATGGTAGTATTCAAAACAATTTATTTTCAATTTATTTTTTACACATTTGCAAAATCAATTATATTTTAATGATTTTTAACATAAAATATACATGGTGACTTAAAAAGTACAAACTCCAGTATTCCTCAGAGCTTAAAATATTACTCATTTCTCTGCTAGTTCTTGTTTACAAGATTTGGCTTTTTGTCAGTTATTTGTCTAGACAATCTAGTCAGTCATAAATTACAACCTAATATGCAAGTAGTTTGTTAAAAAAATGGATTATAACACAAATAAACTAAAAATTGTATATTCAATTTCAAAAAGAGATTCAGTACTGCTCAGAGAAAAATAATAAATTACTATTAACTTTTTCTATTGATCTTTCATCATTACTTGTAATAGCACCTACAGTCAGCAAGATTACACAAATTAAAATAAAGGAATTCTCATCTACAATTATTAAAGCATATACATTACTGGAGTATTGCTGGATTATTTAGAAAATTTGAGAATTATTTATTCTTCCTGTCATTTTAAACTATATTTATTGTGTACACTAATTTTCTGTAGTAATATCTGCATAGTAAATTATGCTTTACTCTGTGGGAGGCAGATTTGCAAATGAGTTAATCATACCCTTTATTAAAAAGGTGTTTTGAGCACAGCTTTTGCAATGCATTTAAAAAATACGTCTAACTCTAGCCCACAACTGAATCGTGGATACTGGATGTATTCATTATGCATTATTTCAGTTTTTAGTGAATTATTATTTACAAGCATACCATACTCCAATGCAATGACAATGAAAGCAAGAGGCCAAGAAGCAAAACTCAGTCCTGCTGCCATTACTCTGATGATCACACAGTGCCAACAAGCCACAATGACATATGACCTGCTCGTATAATATGATGCATATAATGCTGTGAAGGTAAGCTGAACTTCTGTCCCTCATAAATATTGGTACAAGACTGAAGACTAATAAATTGCATCAGCAAACTCAATTTGGTCTCTAAGAATAAGCAGCTTTACCTCAGCTTTACCTCTCCGCCTAGTTATTTGCAAGCTTCCTAGTTGTTTTTCTCGGCTCATGGATATTTTTATTTCTCTTCTAACCAAATTCTAAATGGACTTGTAGGTATTTCATCTCTAATACTAAATATTCACACATCAGTGCCTAAAAAAACACTTAACTAAGCAGCGTGATTTACAAAGCATCCACAGTTTGTATCATTATCAAAAAATGAGATGTGGGTGTTCATAACTTTTTTTAAAAGTAGCACATTTATTAGATGCCTAACTTTGACAATTCAAGTAGGAGGAGTCAAAAAATTAATTTTAGTACAGAATTTAAGCAAAACATCTGTACCCCTATTTTTGGGAGTAGCCTGAAAGAAACCGAACCCATCATCTGTTTTCAAGTTACATTTAAATTTATACCTCTCAGTCTTTTTGGCAGTCCTTTCTACTGAAATGAGATTCTGTCTGGTGACAGTGATGAAACATACTCAATATTACCAAGTAAAAACATTTATTTCTAGGACTCTATATGGAAGGCATAGCTTTCCATGTTTTCAAGCTTGTCATCAAAAAGACGGACCCAGTACAGAAATATACAGCTCTGACGACAAGTCCCGTCAGCCAAATAGGATGAATCATATTCACCAAATCCCAGAATAGAAAAGACAGAGAATGAATTATGAGTCTCAGAGTTTCAGTTCTAGAAGAGAGGACCTTTCAATAACAGTGTCAAGCTCCTGCATGTTTATCGTTAGCAGACCGTGGAGGTTGCCTGGCCACCTCCTACAAAAACTTGCTTTCAGTTGCTTACGACTATTTCAGTCTGAAACCATCGCTTTCTATACAAGCCATCTGCAAAAGACTGAGCATTTATAGGATGTTCCATACAAAATGGTTGTTTCCATCAAAACCAGAAACGTTTTCAACATTCATAACTTTTTATGTTACTATATCTAAAAACTGCAACGTCCTCATGTTTTTGGAAGCGTGGTTTAACAAGGGAGTGGCCTTTTGTCACAAGTATGCTTTTCACTTTTTCTAGGAAAAACTATGAAAATCCAGTCAAGTTCTACTTCCTGAAAAATGTCATTTTTCACATACTGAAAAGTTTCTTGTTAACAATGAAAAGCTCTAAAGATTCCTTGTTCACAGGACAGCTGTTTCCGGGGATAAAACTGGAAAACTCACAGGAATATCAGGAGGATGAAACCAGAACAGGTCCAGAATTCAAACAAACAAACAAACAAACAAAAAAAAACCACAACCACAAACCAAGAAAAAAGGAGAGCAACACAGGAAAGAACAGCTTGTTGTGGAACTGAGGTCAGACCCAAGTACAGGACAATCAATTCATTTTCAAAGCCTAGAACACGAGAGCTCCAAGCCCTTAGTGGTTCTTTTGAATCATGTTGGTTGCCTATGCCACTACATGCTGATCACCTGTATTTTAACATATCTTGTTAAACTGACCAAAACAACTGATTTGTTTTAATTTTTGTAAAAAAAAAAAAAAAAAAGATTCTTTTCTTGTGGTCACATATACCAAGTTTTCATATTTTGTCCACATTTCTGAGTGCAGAATTCTCTCACAAATGAAGTGTTAGATTGGACAAACACAGTAGTGAAGAAAACCCTCAATAAACTGAGCACGCTTTCTGTTGATATATCAAAGATAAACCCTTAGTAGCAATAGTCTATGTCTAATCAGGAGTTACTAGGTTATATCCCCGTATGAGTTAGCACAACAGTGAAGACCAAAATCCTTTCCTACTCTTATTTCCAGATAGTGAATGTCATCTGCTGGTCACAGTAGAAAAGTTCATTGGCAAAGAAAAACGTGTTCCCTGAAACTTCAGCTGTACAAACTGAAGGTATAACAACTTTCAGAAGGAAACGGCTTCTCGGGTTTTTCCCCTCTCACCAACTCCTTTAAAAATCCATACAAAATCTATTTCTACTTAGGCTGTTGTTCCATAAGTACAACTATACTCTTCTTTTATGCTTGCAAACAGTGTCAAAGTTTTATGTTAGAATTTTTCAGTTTTTGCTCTTTGGAAACAACTTTGATCCTGAGACCTGTGAAGGGTCATGAGGCTATTGTTAATAGAGCAGACTGTCTTAACTGCTTGGAAGTTGTAATTCCCAATAAGATGTTTACTTTCTCTATGGATTTAGGGCCTCACACATTCCATCTCTAAAAAAGATAAGTAAAGAGATTTTTTTCCTCTTATCTTCCACCTCTCCCTCTGGTGTCCTTTCTAACCATAAGTAAGTCCAACATACCTACATTACCGAGAGCTGTTTCTCCTTTTTATCTGTTCTCTGAAAATTTAAAACTCTTAGCAATAGAAAAAAGTGCTATTGGGTAAGGAGCCATACAACTTTACTTCAGCCTTGATGAATAAAGCAGGTCAATCAACTCAACAGCCACTACAACGTGAGCTGCTGCAGCCAGAAGCTTAGATGAATATTAGCTAATAGTATTTCACCATAATGCACTATAAATGTGTTACTTTTTAAGGTAATTAGGAAAATTTCATGCTAATTAATAAAATAAAAAAATCTCATAGGATCAACAGTGCCACAGAGGTTCTAGGCACACATCCAAATTAACAAAACATTTTTTTGTTTAACTTCATGCTGATCCTGCAAATTCTACCTCATTATGCTAATCTTATGTGTAATATTAAAAAATTTACAGTTCCCTTTTATTCTTAGAGACGATGTTGTCTTTGTAGTGACTGCAACAAGTAATGGAAAAATCCAGGGTATTATTATTTGGGAGAGTACTATTGCTTTCGTACCTGGAAGGAAGCAGCTACCCTTGGATTCTTGCAGCATCAGAAAGATGATCTTTAATAAAAAAAATACTATTTTTCCCTTTTCTCAGAAGCATAGCAGACACCCAACAGGAAAATCTTCCTAATCTGTGATCAGATTTATCATAAATCATGCACATTACAACAATCATATTTCAAAGTAGGAATCCTATAATCTTTCAGGATCAAACAGGCAGGGCAAACGTGCACATCATCTGTGGTGGTAATAACTGACACAGCCTGACCTGTCTCAGCAGAAATCTTACCTCCACATAATAACCAATAGGACATTATTTGCAGAGATTGTCTTATTGTTAAATTTATCCCATAGCTGAAATCTTCACTGTGGAATTATAACACATAAAAGTGAAATCCAAATAAATATAAATACGAACCCTTCTAGAATACCCTCCAACTCTAACGAGCAATTCATTCACTTTGCAGTGAACATGAAACAATATGCCTAAGAGAAGCAAGACCTGCTTATTTATGTCATAAGCTATCAACTATAAAACATAATAATGGACACCAAATTCTAACATCTAAGGGGTTTATTGTAAGTTTTCAACTATTATGCTTTCCATTTTATGTTGCTGAAATCAATAGCCAACTTGTGTAACTAGGAAAATTGGTGCCTATCAAATATTGCTGGAATGGGGGACTGGGAATTTTTGCTCTGAGTCACCTCTGACTTGTCCTTAAACGAAGGAAAGGAGATGCATCATCAGCTCTTTCCGGGGCAACACAGTTTTGAAGTAGCAAAATACACACAGCTATCAAAACCCTTTGTGGCAAGATGCAACAATGCACTTAGGCACTTACACTACTAAATTGCATATTTGCAGTCAATATTTTCTTTACACATATGTAAAATAAATCAGTTTTTATAACTAAAATGAATAATGTATACATTCTGTTTTGAGTTAATAGTCTTTCATGTGTTTAATTGAATTAAAGAAATTATTCAAAACTAAATGCAACCACCCACAGAATTTCCAGTCTGTCCCACCAGCACTAGAGAAGCTAGCTGTGCTTCATTCAAATTTAGGTGTGTGAGCCCCTGTTGGCTAGCAAAAAAATTAATCAATTATAAAGCTAGTTTATTAAGATGAATAGAGTACCATACCTCAGTTCTTTAATTCATTTTGTCCCTCTTGTTATATGTCTTTTAAAATTAGTAGGTTCATTCTGATTCAGGCTGAGTGTAATGTTCCCCAGATTATTTTACATCCCAGACTGTTTTGATCTGATTTACCTCATTGAAAATAAAAATTGCATCAAAAATTATACTATATTTATCTTAAAAGGTGTACACATTCACTTCTGTAATGCAAATCAATTAGAATGATATATTGAAAGTTGCTCACTCAAAAAAATACATATTTAATAATTAAATTCTTGTGGTCTTTGAAGAACTGCAGCAGATAGTTGGGTCAGGGACAGAAAGACTTGAGGAGTCCTAAAAGTAAACTAGGAAATTCTTCATGGATTTAGGGACATATTGAACTTTTTATGTGTAGTGAAACTCGGACAGTATAATACTTTCAAATATAAACATCTATTTAAAAAAAATCTCACCAAGTATACTCAGAAATCGTGGTCTATCTATAAATCTGTAAATGTATAAAGCCCCTGCTTCACTGTGCATTTGAGCATATATTGCATGATGCAAAAAATAAGCACTTACTTTACTATGCATCTTTATCAACTACCAAATCAAAAACCTTGGAAGACCAATTAGTTTAGCTTCTTAAAGATTCAAATCTTGTCCTTTTTTAGTTTAAGGTGCCAAAATATCATTACTGAGCCATTAAGCAAACAACTGCTGCTTTAAAAGACTCTCAGCTTATCATTCAGTAACATATGAGCACAAAAAGCTGCCACAAAGTACCCTCCAGACAGACATACCCACATGCATTTCCCAGGAAACAGCCCACTTGCCTCAGAAGTGAGTTATGCAAGAGGTAATAAAGCAAGAGGCTTAAAAATTCAGAGACGGAAAAGACAGTCTCAAGGAGCTGGCAAACTATGTGAACTTTTACTCTTTTCCTGCAACCTCTTGGATACATGTTCAAGGAGGGAGTGTAACAAGAAGTTTACAGGTATTATCCCTATGTGCGACTATCACATTCATTTACTTCATTCACCAATCTGGAGTTTCCTCCCTGACAGCATTGAAGTTCTTCCTTTTCAAAATTTCACATTTTGACATCACATTAAGAGGTTAACTGCAGCATCAAGACCTTTGCAGCTCTCTATTATGCGTAACCATGTATTATTTTCTTGATGCTTTTAATTTCATTTTACCAGTATCTCAACTTTCCCCTTACCAAGCAAAGATGTTCCACTCCTCTACTAAGGTGCACGTCTACACTGAGGATTTAACATAACCTTTCAAATGCCTGGCTAAATAAATAAATAAATAAATTCCACATTCTTGCAAATTTTCCAGAATAACTAGAACTCTTCATAATTAATTATCCTAAGGAATCCACCTTTTCTACAGAAATAAAACAATTCTGATAAGAATTATGTGGACAGTTATGTGTATGTAAAAATAAGAGCTTTAATGGAAACTATAAATACAGCTAACCTCCCTGATAAATAAGCTGGAAACGTACACAATGAGAAAGAATTCTTTTGCCATTTTGAGTTTATAAAGTGAGACTTTTGTTGTAATTAATCTGTACACATACTTGCAATTGTACCAGCTACAAGAGGTCAAATTAATTGTTAGTGTACTGCTGACCAAATCACATATCTAATATGGCACTCAAAGCACATTAACCTTTATTCTTACAACAGCTAAACAAACTAGGCATAGTTCTTATCTAAAGTAAGACCTCGTTGCAATTGTATTTCATTTCTAGGGACTTTTTTGTATTGCCTAATAATTAATTAATTTATACATACTGGAGAAAGAAATTCTGTATTACTGGACTTTCCAATTTATTGAATAATGGCCACTCGAATGGTTTCTTGGCAAGTCCATTCATATTTCACACTGCACTGAGTAGAATATCTGTTTGCTTTCTAGGACCTCCGTCCAACCTTCTCATGTAAGTCCTGCACCTGCTTTTTTGATGAAGGCATTTTCCTTCACATAGAAATAAATAACTTGTCCCTGTTCTGTCTTTTAATGATCAATACACACCTTGACCTTCAAGCATCCTAAACTATCTAAACTAATTCATCCGATATTATCTAAATGCATTTGAACAATGGCTGTTACTGATTTTGATTGACATTTCCCTCCATTTCCTTATCACCAGCTGTAAACATTGTACTATGCAACTAGAGCTGGTCAATACTTGGAGAAACACCAAGAAAACCTGAAATCCCTAACTCCTTGTTACCATTAAAAGACATTTAGATATGGGCCAGAGGTAGCGTTAACAGCCTTATTACGGGAAGACTGTATCAGTCTTTTGAAATCAGCCCAGTGACATCAGTTGCCTATGCATTTTTTAACAGCGTATAAAAAGTCAGTACTCAGGGAAACTTTTGGTGGATGTTATCTTTGTAAATATGTCAGAAAAAGAGCACAAACACCTGGAAGATGGAACAAGCTTCCAACTCCTAAATGCGTTCTTTATATCCCCTAGGGAGGGAAGAGAGAACTTCTAAGGAGTTAAAGAATAATAATAATAAGAAGAAGAATCAAAAACACTGATTAGTATTATTCACAGGACTCACCATATTTACAAGAATATCACTTTCTATAAGACAAGAAAAACTGTCTCACACTCAATTAAGCGGAACATTCACTTCAACCCCTTCCAGCTCACGCAACTCACCAACTAGCAGATTGAAGGGAGTGCAAAAGTAGACTGCACACAATCACTGCTTTACAAGATCCTTGCACTGAGGTACAGAGAACCATAAAACTCCTTTTGGCTTATAAATGGTATTTGAAAAGGCCAGGCCAAAACAAGACAGAGGGGAAAGACATCTGAAGCTACTAATCACACTGCGGGAAAACACAGAATTATTTCCATCCTCCAGCAATTACGGACATGTCGGTTCGGTACGAAAAAACAGACTGAAGCTGTTGGTGTGGTTCATGTATCAACTGCAGGTCCATCACTCATATCTACAGGGTGGTTGGGGTTTTTTTTCCAAAGAGTATACTTCCAGCAATTATTGAAAAATAATTAAACACCCAGTAAAAGCAGCCTGAACTCTGACCTTCTGCATTTATTTATAGTCTTCAAAAACATAATTGCTTTATTTCCCATCTGGCCTCTGTTTTTTAATGCAAAACAAAGCAACTGGTCTGTTGCTTGTGAAATCAGAAAAAGTTATGTTTGCATTTGTATATTTTAATAATAATAATAATACAAAACAAGTGATGCACATCACAATCACTCACCACTTGGACCCGATGCTCAGCTGGTTCCTGAGCCGCCCACCCCTGGCCCACACCTCAGTTATATATTGAGCATGACATCATATGGTATGGAATATCCCTTTGGCCAGTTTGGGTCAACTGCCCTGGCTGTGTCCCCTCCCAGCTTCTTGGGCGCTTCCTGCCTTCTTGTTGGCAGGGCAGTGTGAGAAGCTGAGAAGTCCTTGACTGCTTGGCAGCAACTGAAACATCAGTGTGTTACCAACATTATTCTAATTCTAAATCCAAAACATGGCACTAAAACTGCTAGGAAGAAAATTAACTCTATCCCAGCCAAAACCAGGATAGTCTGCTGAGTGAGATTCAGCCCAACAGTGCTTAAAAACACGGAGTGCAAAGTAACAATACCGTGATTTCAAGTGTTGAGCAAGGCTGCATAGCCAATTTGAAACTGCCTCTTTTATATAACATCTGTCTAAAGGGCTTAAAATAAGCATTTGCAATTTCATGTGTTCTTAGCTTGAAACACTCAGATTATGAATCTGTCTGTTTTTTCAGGTTTTCAGATTTGTAGCTACATATCAGCCTAATTAAAATTCAAATGACTGCTTTGTAACTACTCTGTGTCTACTAATGAAGTACGTTCGGCTATAAACCCATCAGAAAACGTATTTAAAAAGCTGAGCTCTAGAGGACTTAGCAGAATATGCCATTGTGTAACCTTGTGATGTTCAGTTACCCTGGATAATGCAGCAAGCTCAAAGCTGCCAGGGCTGTGCTTGCATTGAACAGCTATCGGTTATAGCTTTCATCAGATGTGAATGTATAGCAAAAACAAACTCCCACTTCAAAATATTCCAGCTTTGCTCTATGTATCACTTTATTTATCTTTCAATTACTTTCTTATGGTACTTTAGTACAGTTAGTGTATTTGGTGGAGGCAAATAATCTGTTTCCAGTCCTTAATACCTAGTCCTAAGGTTATCGAGAGTCCCAAGGCTTTTATACTAAATGGGGGAGAAAAAAAACCCAACCACCAAAACCCATCAACTATGCAATTGTGTGAGGGCATTGCTTTGAACAGAATGTTCAAAACGCAAATAGATAAAGTCATTGAGCAATAATAACAACTCTCCTTTTTAATGGGAATAGTACTAAAAAGAATAGGACTCAGAAGCTAAATCACGGAAACTGGCAGGTTTTCAGAAGCCTGCAGAAAACTCACCAAATCAATTATAGGATTGTACACCACCTATCTGACCTTCTTACATCATGGTGCTCACGTCACAGTTGTATCTGACAAGATTTTCCAGCATAGTATCTGCTTCTTTTTATATTTTAATCTTTAAATAATGAGGGGCTTAAACAGTTACTGGGATATATGGTTATAAAGGAAAACATTCACTGGGATTTTTCAGGTTGTCTTCACATACCAGTAGTTGAATTCCTACATCTGTTCCCCTACAATTAAAAAAAAAAAAAAACAAAAAAAACCCACCACCCCCAACACATCAACCACCATCATATGTGTTTCTGTAAACTTTTAGAGTTTGGTTTTTTGCTTTTAACAAATATTTAGATAATGAAGAAAGTTGCAAACTACGTATTTGACTGGAGAAATTACAATTCATGTTTTGCTTGTTAATTTACACAAATTATACAGCTTTGGGTTAAGTTTCTTGATTGGATGGCCTATGTTACTAACAGTATGAAACAAATCATTAATATTAAAAATAAAATAAGAATTTTAAAATTTGTCTTGCATTGGTTAGCTGCTAACAGACATAACGTATGCTTACATATCATACGTACTACTTTTTCTTTCAGTACAATCACTTGGAGTATTATCATCACCTAATTAATTCCCCTTAACTACACAATTATTTTGATTCTATCTTTCAGCTTTTGTTGCTACATTTTCAGGTTACATGTCATGCACTTTACCAGCATATACTTTCCTTTGGGGGTTCTTTTTTAAGCACTTTATTGATAATAGTCTTTCATATTTCTAAAATATATTTTGACCAAAAAAATCCCAAGTACACAATACATTTTAAGTTTTATAATAAAACCCCATGGAGTCTAAATCACTAATATTAATCATGCAGAGTTATCCCCAATAAACCAGGTAGGTGTATCCAGAAAACTGGCCTAAAGTAATACCATACTTTTAAATATCACATAAGCATGTGTGCTTGAAAAAGAAACTTTCACGTTTATAAAGGTATATTTTGTAGATAGGAAGAGCTTTTAATTCTTTTTCAGTAGTAAATAGTGCCTTGTTAAACTAAAACTCAATGTATATCTCTGACAACACTAGATTTGATTATGAACATTTCTGTAAGATCAGAATAATCCATTCTTGTATGTATTTCAAATTCCAAATATCTGCTGCAACAGAAGATATAATTTGAACACTAAGAATAATACGATTTCCTAGACTGGATATATTACAATTACACTATTTAAGCTGTGATGCCTTGCAAGATATCACACATTTTGTTTACTTTTTAAAAAGTACCTGCATTACAGATGACAGTACAAACATGCTAAGTTGTATTATTATGCCTACTAAGACTGCACACAATTTTCAGCTGATATAAAGCCATATTTCTGTTACTGCTTTACATGCATGGAGATCTGACCCAGTGTCTTTCATAGTCTGAATGTTTCACATTCATTTTAAATTATTTACTTCATATGTCAAGAAATAATTACGTTGGTTTGTGGGATTAAGTGCAAGGATCACAATCATATCTGATGGATATGGCTACAAACACTCATTTAGGCTCAGGATTTAGACAAGATTGAAAAGGAATAAAAATTGAATTTGATATACGTAAATAATAAATATAGTATTTACAATTATATAAATTATGTATTACATAAACTACATACAAATGTAGTGAAACACACTATGTTCTTATTTACATTGCTTCTGTAGAGAAGCATTTTACTGGGAAAGAATGATTCATTGAACAAAATCCTGTCTGAACTATGCCTATGAAGACTTCCTCTACCTATGTCTAAATAATATATGTAAAGTAGGGCAAGTAACATGTAAGTATGCATAAATTTATTACCAAATCTTCATTTAAATTATTAAAATCAATGATCTTAGTGATGTCTGCTAAATGGAGTCCTCTGAACATGAGATTACATAAGATTAAGTGCCATCTTTGCCATTAACTATGAACATTCATTTTGGCAACATGACACAAAGGCAATTAAGATGGCCTTGGAGGTGCAGCTACAAAGCCTTGCCAAAGCCCCGACAGTCTTTTTTAACTTTTTTAGAAGGATACAATAGAAACAGAAGCACAGAAAGTAACCACAGCAACTATCAAAAATTAAAAAAAAAAAACTTACTGTATCGCAAATTCCCAGAACGATCAACTATAAATGCAAGCAGACAACACTGATTTGATTTGTCAGTGTCAATTCAGTTTTAAAGAACTTAGTATTTCATTATGTCAGTAACTGCTCAAAAAGCATCTACTTGCATCCATACATTAATGGACACCACGTGCCTTTTTTATACATTTGGATTTACACAATCAAAAACTATACACAGCACAGGTATTGTTTCTCGGCTGTCAGAAAGAGTTCCAGACTCATTTTCTCTGGAGTCAGAAAGATTATTTGCCTTAGCCACTGAGAACATGCTCAAGTGTTTGCTGTACAAGAGAAAAAAAAAAGCCTTCAGATCTTATCCTCTGAAAGACAAATGGAGAAAAGTGTTTTTCTCCCAGAGGCAACCAGGGTACAGGAGCTCAGGCCAGTCAGTGTCCCTACTCACCCGTCAGGATGACATCCTTTCCTAGACACATCCATATAGAATTTGACTGCTGACATGGACATTTATTGTGTAAATCATGGAGAATCATACTTCCTTGCAACCTTGCCTGCACCAGGTGACCATCCTTCTCTACCCTCCCTCCCCTCATTGTCCTCTTCCCTTCCAGCTCCTGCTGATTCACCTACCTGTTGAAAACAGACCAAAAAAAGGGCAAAGGAAAACCTCAAATAACTGGTGCTTGGCGGCACAAGAAACAGTGAGCCAGTCTTACCATCAGGCTTTGTTTTCTATCCCCTCACATAACAGTACCATCTAGGGACCAGCAAAGAAGGGCACATCACTGATATAGGTAGCTCTGGGTCATGAAGCAGACAGCCTCGGCCGACTGCCCTACACCAGTCCAGCCAGACATCTGCAGAACCTTTCCGAGTGTTGCAACCATGCCCTGTCACAGGAGACAAGTGACTCTTCCAAAGCAAAAATGGAAAAATGTTATCAAAATCCTACCTTTATGTGCAGCCCTTCCTCACTTTATAAATAGAATTATTAAGGGTATAATAAGCTTTTTGGACTCTTCTGTCAGCACTGTAACTTATTATATATAATTTCATTCACAGCTCAGTGGAAAGTTCAAACCATAGGATCACACATTGCACTGCCTTCTTAAAAAAAAAAAATTTAAAAAAGAGGAAAAAAATTTAAAAATGTAGGAGGTTTTTTTAGATTCTCAACAACCCTCACTATGTTATTCTTCCCTCTCTCAAGTCCAAATTGCTGAGAGCTCAAGAGGAAAAATAAAATAAAATGGGTATTATTAGCCCTTTTTAATGATGTAAAGCAGTTCTATACCTCAGAGCATCGTGGAATTAAAGCATGTGACTTACCACCTGCCATAAAAATGCGAGGAAAAAACCCACCTTATGCCACTAGAACAGCATAACTCACTCTCAGTGCTCTGCAGTGGTTCATAAGGGATCAAAACCACACTTGTGACTGGCCCAGAGCTGAGTATTTTTCATTCTGCACCATGGACAGGTATAGTTTCCAGAAGCGGTTAAAACACAGCTCCAGTTTGTTTGCTTTTCAACGCTCCATGCATTATTTAGGTCTAAAGAAAAATTACTTCAATAGCAGAGAGCATAAGCTTTTAATGAATGGACTTCCTCGTATTAGCAATCTGTTTATATATTTAAAGCAACAATCTAATTTTTGAGTGCAAAGAAATAGATCTCTCTAGTCATTGAGATAAGTTAACTCTATATAATCCTTGTTCTAATAAAAGGGATGGTCTGCCACACAAGGAATAGAATTAAAAGTACAGCAAATATTGATGAAATAGAAGTACCTACAGACCAAAAGTTTATGCTCTTTTTTGCTTTTTTTTTTCTGGCATCCATCCCTTATTTTCTTCTTTTTACTTAAGAAATTAAAATTTATGCTATAGATTTAACAAGACCTGCTGGAGAAATAATGGGATGAGGCAAAGAAGCTAAGCAATTTAAATTTTGTCTTCATCATGTCATTTCTGAGTTTTGTTATTTTTGTTGTTGCAACTTTTTGAATGAAAAAAAAATTTGATGGTTTATATTTGATATTCTTATACATTTGGAATGTGTAACCTATCCCTAGAACAACATCTATTTTGAGATAGATCTGCTTTGAAATTGGTAGAGATTGAAATATAATTATTTTTCACTTGAGCTACTACACCTCTATAGATGAGGTAGTCCTGTGTTTATCTTGCACCAGCCTGGTTGTTTTATACTCAGAACTGTCTCTTATTAATAAAATTACACATAATTTAGACCTGACATCTTGTTTATCTGTTATTTTGCTCTTGAAGATACGGGATCATTGAGGTATTTGGTGACATGCTCTGAGCAAAAACTAGGAAGCTATACTCCTGAAACTAGCAGATAAACTGCATTACAGACTAAGTGTAGCAAGTAGTCTTACTTGCCTTCCCAAGTTAAAACAATGAATGAAATGAAGACAATGTAAAGTGCAAAACAGTTTTTATCCCATTATCAGCCAAAGCTAGAGAGTAGTCCCTGGTAGAACTCAAAAGAACTGTCACAAAGACACATCCCTGATTTATCCAAGGCTATGGCTATCATTAATACAGAATCTATTCACTCTGTGTGTCTATCAGAACTGCAATTCAATCTACTGGATCAAATAATTCATTTTAAAATCAAGGATATCTTTGCTGTACGAAGACCCAGTACCCTCTGACCCAGTCTGGGGTCTGACTGCCTGGGGGGCAGCTTTGCAGAAAAGGGCCTGTGGGCAGCAAGGTGGGCATGAGCCCACAGTGTGCCCTGGCAGCAAAGAAGGGCAATAGCCTCCCGTGGTGTACTGAAAGTTGTGTAGCCTGGAATTCTCGTTTATCCCCTTTGCTCAGTACTTGCTAGAACATATAGAATCACAGAACGGTTTGGGTTGGAAGGGACCTTAAAGCCCATCTCGTTCCACCCTCCCTGCCATGGGCAGGGACCCCCTCCACTAGACCAGGTTGCCTTGAACACTGCCAGGGATAGGGCAGCCACAGCTTCTCTGGGCAACCTGTGCCAGTGCCTCACCACCCTCACAGGGAATAATTTCTTTCTAACATCTATTCTAAACCTACCCTCGTTCAGCTTAAAGCCACTACCCCTTGTCCTATCACTCCATGCCCTTGTAAACCGTCCCTCTCCAGCTTTCCTGCAGGCCCCTTCAGGTACTGGAAGGCTGCTAGAAGGTCTCCCTGGAGCCTTCTCTTCTCCAGGCTGAACAACCCCAACTCAACTCTCTTACTGTAAGAATGACCAAACCAATGCACAAAAATATTCACAAACTTAGAAATATAAGTGTACTTTGAAATTTGATTCCATAAAATGCCTTTTTGTGATGACTCTCTTCTCAGAGTCCCATTCAAATGTAATAGTGAAAGATGTCTCTCCATTTGCTACAAAGAAACCAACCTCAAGCCTAAAAACAAGATGTAATGTAGCTCCAAATATGAATGAATTCCTTATTTAAAATTGAAACACCTTACAAGCTATACAGAAAAACAACAGATTTGCAGAGCTAAGAAATAAAGAGCACATTTTTGCTCAATAAAGTGATTTGACAAGCATGGATTGCTTGCAAAAGAAATGAAGTGGAATTTGGAAACAGTTTTGAAATGTGAACACACATGAACTGATAATGCTTATTATTAAATTTTTTGCTAAGTTAGCCCAACTATCATCATCCATCTTTTGCTAGTATGACATTTTCAAAATCTTCTGTTCTCCAGTGCTGAGGGAATCTACACAAACCTCCAAAGAAACACTTGTGTCGTGAACTTGAACAGAAAAAAATAAAATTAATCAAGCAATTCTTATAATGGGCCTGCCAGTGTTGTTGTTGTAATGGATAAGTATTAATAGTCAGTAGGTGCCAAAGTATTATAAATATATATATCTTCAATTTGACCATTATTTTTGTAGTGTGAATTATTCTAGGGCAAGAAAGTGCATACGAATAAGCTGTGCTAATGAAACATCAGCTACAGCACCAGGAGCCACAACTTGAAGGATATTGGAGAAAAGCAGGGGACTGCATCAGGCATTCTCAAGAATGCAATTCCAGGATGATAGCTGAGGTTTATCACTTGTGTTTGACCTATTACTGGTGTTTGGTTTCATACCTTGTCCTTGATACCTGGCTGTAATTCAGATGCCACACTACTGTTTGCCTTAAAGTGCATCACAATCCCATTACAACTGGAAAATAGCCTTACAGGCATGCAGGGAAATATTTTAACTGGCTCAAGAACTCTGCTGGAACCTTTTTAAAATTATCATATGCCTCTTGTAATATTTTCTATGCTCTTCCTTATATAATGCAATAGTAACTTTGTACGGACACAGACATTAGGGAAAAAAAAAAAAGAGTTTATTTTCTCTTATTTACCATCAAGTTTGCTTTAAGGATTTGGTAATTTTATGGCTCCCTCAGTATTTATATCTCCAATGACTTCAAATGAGCTCATCCTAGAAACTGTCAGCCCTTAAAAATTAAAACAAGGATGAGCTGCATGGGTTTTCCTTTGTTTGCTTTTTTTCCCCAAGCTCATGCAGAATGAGCAGAATAAATATTGTTTCGCAAAACATGGAGAAAAAGCAGCATCAACAAACAAGCATAGGAAACTAATATGAAATTTACACTGTATTCTTTAAAGCCAACATTCAGGAGTTTTATATAGTGAGAGAGAGAGACTGTAGATTTAATATCCAAACTTACTGAGTTATAATAAATTCATTAAATAGATTTTTCTGGCCTCACAGGAAACTAGCACTGCAACCACTTCTATCGCAGCACATTTTTATTGTTAAAAAGATTCACTTAAAACAGAGTGGCATGAATGAATTCATCAAGATCACTGCTATTATAATGAATCATTAATATCCTAGTGAAAAATTTATTATTATGAATAATACATTCAAAATGATGAGACAGAAAATGAAGTATTACTCTGCAATGTATCAGAGAGAACCAAAGTAATGTTATGGAAGTTGGCAAGATAAAAACCATCATTTTTTCTTCTAAAGCTTTCTACATGTCTTTATTTTGTTTTCTCATCAAACCTTTATATTTTAGCTGAAGAAAAAAATAAATAAGTTAAGCAACTTTCTTCCCTTTGTATAAATAAAATGTCCAAGTATACCAATTACTTTGGTCAAAAAAGCAGTTCTGCCTTCAGAAGGCGCATTTTTGTCTTCAACACATTTGTCTGAGCATGTGTGATCAGGAAACAAAACCCCTCCTTTACAACAAATACCAAAGTTAATTTTTTCAAACTACAGCATCTACTGCATATATAGCAGAGTTATAGTAGGCTTAGATAACGAACTAATTGGACAAGATAATTTTGATACTTGCACTATTACTCTGCTCAGGGACTTAGAAGGACTTAAAGTATAATCATCTCAACCTAAATGTCACAGAATAAAACCTTATCACAAACAGAATAATCGCTCTCTTTCCTGAGGAGTTAAAATAAGAGTAATCAAATGTGTCTTTGAATTGCAGTACACAAAAATTGCACTGTGGCTTACTACAACTGAGTTCAGATAAGCAAAATAACAAGCATATTACTGAGACAGACTTCTGCAGCTAACTAGTTTTAAAGTGAGTCTAAAACAGAAAGCACGGCATTAGAGTCCAGCCAAAGGGCCATGACAAAGGAACAACTAAACTTTGAAGGGGAATTAAATATTCCTTATGTTATTAATAGATTTGATTTGTCCATTCTCTGACAGATTTGTGTATAGTACATCAAAGCAAGCAATATTATAGCTGTATCCTTACTTCATACATGATGCTTAAAACAATACCTTAGAATTTGATGTGGATTCCAAAAAGCAAAGCCTGTTGCCAAATCCTTCTGCAGCAAGGCACAGTTTCTGTTGCTCCTTGTGAACAGTTGCAGTGCACTGCAGAACCACTTCATCATCCTACCAAAACACAAACAAAAACAGAGCAGTGGTTATGCTTCTGACCCAACAAGATCTGGGGAAGCGTTTAGAAAGCCATTCCTAAACTCAAGAACAGTTATCCCTGATCACAAGCAGAACTGAATCTCAGCATAACTGTTATTCTCAGAGATGTGAATGTGGGCAAATCAATTAAAATAATTAGAATAAATACATATGTGATTTTCCTGTTTGCCTATCCTCATAACAAAAGTCAGTATGTTCGAAATGTAAATGTTAGGGGACTACATCCTTGTAGTAATACAGTCAAAGGAGATCTTGTCAACAAACCTGAAAGAACAGAAGCAGGCCCTTTTTTAAATCCCATTTCTTCAAAGTAACATAGCCATAAGCTGGAGAATCCCTTTGCAGAAATATGGTTTCAGTTAAAAAGAAAGAAAATCTTGTAATAAGTCTATGTTCTAGCAAAGGTTTTCTGTTTAAGAATAGAAAAGATAGTATCACCCTGTGCATTCTGCCCATTCATTTATGAAGCAAAATTAGAGAGTTTCCAATAATAAATTTCACAGGAATGATTATGAAGAGATCATATTTAACACTGTAAATAAAATGTAATACAACAATAAAACTACAGGATGAAGCATACAACTGGAAACAGAACAGAATGAGACTACAAAAGTGCACACATTAAAGCAGGCACGTTTACAAAAAAAAATTGTTCTTACAGGCAGCTTTTTACATAGGGACATTCAGAAAAGTTCATCAAATTAAATATATGCCTGAATTTAAATTGGACTGAGTAATTTGAAGACACTTGTAAACACCCATCCCGAATTAAGCTGGCCTTTGATTTGATTTGATTTAATTTACTTCACTCTAGTAATTAAACTAAACTAAATTAAGGTGTATTTAATTCTGAAAAGAATAGGAGATTAAATAGTTTAATCAGACACTTAAAAAACTAATTTGCGTTACCTTTTTTGAACTGTCCCCATGTAGCAAACCCTAGCCCTAAGTGTACGTAAACCAATTTTCCTTGTATACCAGTAACAGTGCCAAAGCTGCATATCGCTTATGAGCCACAGTCAATTGTAGAGGCAAAAAGTAGTAACTGCTCCCAGTCAGACATTAAATCCAGAAAATGTAATACATGCATATGTTTTATGTGCAGTTCACAACATACAATGGTAATTAACAAAGAAAAATCCCTAAAGGTCAAAATCAGGGATTTAGAAGACCACATATAGAAAGCTAAGAGCTTTGCTGTCTATCTTTGTAAAAGTAGCAGCATTTTTCT
>VXBL01009547.1:371772-387078 GCA_013400195.1 Aramus guarauna
TAAAAGTAGCAGCAATTAAAACCCACAGCATTTTTCTTTTTTTGGGGGGAGGGGGGTGGGGTGGTGTGCGGCAGAACAGGACAGTTAGGTTTATTTTTTTAAAGCACAAAATTAGTATTTCCTAAACTTAATTACACTTGATTCAACTAAAAGTTTGTTTTCAGGTGAACAGTAGTGGCGTTAGATTGCAGCTATACACTGTACAAACACATTCTCCTCCTCCTTTCTCTTCCTAGCCCTTCTTCCTCAATAACCACAGCAGCAGAATGGAAACTCCAGTCACCCTGTCACCACCGCACAGTGCGCTAGAGCTGTCTCCAAAAAGGGCTCAGTAGAGAAGATGCTAACATCGCACCTCCACAGCCAGAGGCAAACAGCACGTAAGGCTACTTTCTACTGACAAGAACCACCGATGCCAGTTTGTACTGCCCCAGTCTCCGCATTTGTACGCTGTGCTTTCTTAGAGAAAGCAGTGTTCTACGTAGCCTGTCTACAAAAGTGACTCTATGCTGACAGCAGCAAAAATAAAAGTTGGTTTGGGGCAAGTCCCTGACACACTTAATTTTAGTTAATGATCTAATGCATCATATCATTCCCTGCAAGCCAATTATGCCCAATCACCGAGCATACACGTATAATGTAGATGCTGACTGACGGAGGATTAAGAACAGGAATATAGCAACTGCTAGATTTCCTGGCACACAAACTTTCTCAATTCCTTTTGCAAACATTTCCTCCTCTTTTGCTGTACAGCATAGAGAGAACATGTCTCACAAATAAAGACTGATTTCTTACAAAATGCTTACTAATTAATGAAAATCAATCACCCTCCCATGCCCTTTTCCAAAGTTAATTCCTGGATTGGCAGGACATGCTCATTAAAACAACAAAGCAAATTACAATTCTGTTTTGCTATGTTTTCTCTGTTTTCTGTGTAGATGGCTACAATAAATGTTCTCTTAATTCAGGCCACAGAGTCATAGTGTTGTGAACTTCTTGCTCTAGTTAAAGTGGGGTTGATAAAATTGACACGAAAGGTTAAGAAAGATGTGATGCCATTGTCAGATCAAGTGAAAGGTGATTACAGGTAATGATGTGTTATAGACACCAAACTGTAAGTTACTTTGCATTTCTGAGCACATTATTAGAGAAGAATCTAATATAAACTCTACTGCAGATTCAGTCTTCCAACATTTACTGACTACATATTCAGAAGATTCCTATACACAATTTGATTGTGTTGCAGAATTACATTAAGATACATAATTCCATTCTGTTTCTTTAGAGAAGACTGGTAAGTGGGTAAGCATCTCAGCACTATCTTTCTAAATCTGTTTTCAAATCAGCAAATGCTATCCAGTTCCAGTATCAGGAGAGGTAAAAATGCATAATTTCCTTATTTGAGGTCACACCTCCAAAGAGACCTTCACTGAAGGTCACTTTGCTCTTACATGAAGAAAGCTACAGTGTACATCATATTAAATGCCTATTAAAGAAAAATATTTTTCAAATATTCTTAAATATTGAATTACAAGATATCTCCAACTGGTTCATTCCCTCCTGTTACCTTCTGAGCATTTTCACATCCATACATTATGCAGATGAGGTTTTAGATCATAATTTTTCTGTCAGTCACTGTCAGATTAGAACTGATGAAAGTAATTTATGTTTCAAAGGTCTATAACTGTAGCCTTCAAAAGTTAAGCAAATACATCATTATGTATCCAGATACACTCCTATCCACCTCTTTCCTAACTGTCCTCATATCGGACTGATCATTCAGGTGTAGATGCAACACAAAGGTGCTGACAAGAATATTAGTGTCTTTTAAACATCTCTGTCAAATGTTGAGTTACTTAATATCAAAGTAAACTAAACAGAGATTAAAATTAAAGAGATTCCAAGAAGCCAGCTTCAAGCACAGATGTTGAATGTTAAAGCGTAATCACTTGTAGGAACTTTTGATCCACTTGGAACTCTTGGGGAAAGTGTGTTTGAAGACATGTAGAAATACTTGTCTATGCATTGCCTATATTAAATCCATAGCCAAAAGAAGAAAACCTAGTCTTCCACAACAGGTCTCTGTAATTGATCAAGGTAACACGCGTGTTAATAAACAATAGTGTGTGTCTGGCATATTTGACGAAAAAAGTTTAGCATATACTTGATCTAATTAAAAAAAGCAGTATCTGTACTCTGCTGTAACTAACAAAAATATTTGATTTAAACTTCATATTCAAAACAACCACAGCAGACCTAGATTATACAGAATATAGTACAGTCTTGAAAAACCTCCAGCACAGTTTGGAAGAAAGGGCAATAGCACAAACCTAAAATCCCTGCAGACATTTCCACTGTCACATATTTCTGCTATTCTTGTTTTGGTGAATAATCATCACTTTGATATGCATCTGCCAGTTTCCTCTGTGGAAACTGGAAAATTTTAGTATTTCCATCCCACTTTGCTATCACCGTAACAATTCTTTAGTAAGCTCAAAGGTGCTGCTTTGTCTTCTGCTTTTCCAGTTTTTGGAGACAGAAAAAAAGGTATCAAGAGAGTAAGGGAAAGTAAGTGCCAGTAACAACACAAATTCTGTGCACGGGAAGGCTGCAGCCTATTATCAAACACACGAGGCAAGCAGTCACCATAACAACAACGGAGCACAGTCTCAGATATATCTACATTTACTGCAAGGAAGACTGAATCCAACTTGAGAAGTTGTCCATTTAGTTCAGATACTTCTATGGATGATTCTTCCATCCATTCTCATTCATCCTTCAGTTCACAGTCTGATCTTCTTCACAACACTCTTGGCAATTTGCGGGGAGGTAAGGAGCAAAGATGATGCTGCCTGCCTGCAATAACAGAGCATGCCTATGGGATAGCG
The DNA here is from genome assembly GCA_013400195.1 of Aramus guarauna. NCBI lineage: Eukaryota > Metazoa > Chordata > Aves > Gruiformes > Aramidae > Aramus > Aramus guarauna. The sequence continues at coordinate 374,661 of VXBL01009547.1, forward strand.
GTACTCAAGATTGTTAAACTGATAACCTGCGTCAGAAAGCTATTCTCCTTCCCAAGTTTGCAAATGAACTTGCTGAAGGCAATGTGCAGCTAAGGGTAATGTAACCAGCCATATACAGTGCTTTCAGATTATGACCAAGTACCATCTTGGAGTAATCCATTAACCCCGATAAACCTTTACATGTCAGCCAGTACACCAAGTCGTGGTTTTTAAAGATACCGTATCTTCCTGCAAAAAACATTCTGCTTTGTGTTATGTCAGATAACTGCACTGACTCAAACAGCATGAACTTCTGATGAGCACACTACAGCATTTATCGTTCTGATTCTTCAAGAAGCATTCTGAAAAAAGCAGGTAGATATTTTCTATGCCACAAAGCCCTGTTTACTTTTTAAATATCAAATTTTGAAAAGCAAGGACAGTTATTGAACAGCAGCACATAGCAGATTCTTAATTATATCTATTAATTATGGGCTACTTAATTATTTTCCTGAAATCTTTACACTCACAGAAACTAAACAAATAACTACATGATTTAGCAGAGGATCCAGTAACTAAGAAAACCGTCTTTAACAGCACCATAACATTTTCTACAGCTAAAAATTATTCCTAAAACCAAAATGCTTCCAGCAATAGCCATAAACTAGCAAACTGCATACTCAGAACTGCATTCCAAGAGATGCGAATAATGAGGGAAGATCACAGGTATGCAGTCAAGGTACAATATAAAAACGGTGAGTTGTCAAAGCTCCTTAACAGCACTTACTTTCATTTAGTGATTATTTGACTTTGCTGTGAAATCCACTCAAATCTCCTAAGATTACATGAAATATATACTACTCAGACAAGAAAAAGGTTAGTTTCTAAAGTAAAGATGTGGGCATGTTATGTTCCAACATGAATGTTTTGACTAGATGTATTTTTCCAAAATGAGCAATTTCAAGTTATGACTGAACAAAACATATAAATATACACACACACAACACAGACACATACATACACACACACATATACAAAAGACAGCGTTACTTTGTCCTGTTAAACACTGAAAATTGATACCTCCTGTGCGAAGTCAGTTTTGACTAATCCTTAGCCTTCTCAATATGTTAATTCTATTAAAGGACTAAAACTGGCTGGCTGAATTGCCACAGGTAGGCATCATCTACAGTGCTATAGCTGTTAGCACCTCTTCCATCTTCACACAGCTATGATTTTGAGGGTGGATATCTGCATTATGGTATTTTTCTGGAAATCTGCTAGTTGGTGGTTTGTTTGGGTTTTTAATATTCTTCGAGGGTTGGTGGTTTAGGGTTGGTTGGTTTGTTTGTTTGTTTATTCCGCACACTGTAATACCTTAAACTTTTAATAACTACACATATTTTTAAAACTTCTGATTTCACATCTGGTACTGGTTTAGTAGGAAGTCAAAGGATAGAACAAGATTGAATCATTTATTTATTTGCATTCTTTGAGGATGCAAAATATAATTCCCTACTGTATGTCGTGCCCTGTTTTACAATCTATCCATTACTACCTCCAAGTCTTTTATTTCAACCATGCAAGAAAAGCACAATATGAGAGTTTCTAGTATTGCTAAACATCTCTACAGTCCATGATAAATGAAGTAGCAATACAAGTAATACATTCATTTAGAAACACTGTATGTGCTTCAGCCCAAGGTGCTTCAACTCATTATGTCATGACCTTGACATCTGCATTTTGCTTCCATTTCAGGACAAAAAAAAGGCAACATTTTTCAGGTATTTTCCTTGACTGTATATTTTATATTTTACTCCTCTGCAGAGAATGCTGCAAAGAAAACATGAGCTATTACTAATTTAAATAATTTGTTGTGTTCTTCCTATTCTGACCCATCATACATAATTACCTCCCTTAAGGATGTAATGCTGACTCGGTGTTTCTACTGCTCCATGACAGTATAGCAATTCTGAAACTGCATACGGAACAGAGAATGTCACATTTGCAAAATTAAGCATTCAAAGGTTAAAACTGATAAGTTATGCTTGAACATTCAAACTCACTTCTACTGCTGTTTTATAAGGCAAATACTGCAGTTAGTGGAATGTTTCCATCAACTTCCATATGCTATAAATCAGGATCTCAGCACAGACCTTAATAGCTCAGTCTTTAATAGCTTCCTCAGACTCCACATACGCACAGTTCTGCTTCACCGCATCCCATTTACTGTTCAGCTGTGCAACTGAACTGCGCCATGAGTATAGGTGCCACACATACTTTAAAAGTAGATTTACAAATAGAAATGTAGCCTGTACAAACTGTTTCCGGCTAAGAAAACTGTAGAATTCTTCTTGCCTTACAAACTTTACTTCAAGTTCCCTTTGCCTTTGTGGGATAAGCACTAGATTAAAGTGTAGAATAAAACTCTAAGTCCTATGGGCCATCAAGTACCACACTTCCACAACTACTGGCAACCATAGGCTAATAGTTGCCCCAGAGCCTCTTTCTTTCCATGCTGTGGAAGAAGGTAAAAAGCAACAATAAAGAAGTCAAGTAACAAATTAAGATTCTGTTTTTCCTTTTTCCAAATCCCTGTTAACAACAGAGGCCTTGATGCATAGGATTTATTAAACACCATGTACACAACATGCAAGAACCTTGATCAACAGCAATTAAATATCTTTTCAAGAATCCTATGAGAGAAACCAACAAAACAAATGCTTAGAGCGTAGCATTACTTACTTTAGCTGCTAATTCTATCCCAGACTGATCACCCAATGTCTTCAAACTACCAAATTCTATTTAGAAATACCACCCTATTAGGGAGATGACTCTAGAGCTTATGACATCTGAATGCAAAGGAAGCCTGTGACAGAGCTAAGAAAAGGACCCAAACTTCTGATTACTGTATCTGAACTTGAACCACAGCTCCACTATCTTCTTGGTAGCAGGTGACCATCATAATAGTTAATAGCAAAATATTAATGGGATCTGTTACATCCCAGTGACCCAACCTGAACTGGCTTTGGTGCCGCGTAACTCCATGCCACACACCACCTCTCCTGTCCTGAGTGACCACCATAACAGATGGAGCCCAAAGTCATGGGCTAAATTAACTCAATGGACATTTTGTGGACATTTTATGGACATTTTTATTTTACAAGAGTGATTCATAGACTAAGGGAAAGATATCTGTGTATTATATCACACTATACTGTGTATAGTACATTCCAGCTGGATGGTCAGCGGGAATTAGTGCTCAGATTCTCTAAAGGGAGTATGACATATAAGGAACTGAAAACAACCTTAGTACAGTGCGCATCCCTTAGGTAGGGACGCAAGAAAAAAAGCAATGAAAAGACAATGGTGCTGTAGAGAAGGATCTGGTGGTTACAGTGAATCAAACACTGATCATGAGTCACAACACCAGGCAGCTGTACAGAAGCCAAAAAGCTGGGCTAATTGGGAAAGAAGTGCATGTGACTATAACAGTAGTGATCCTTTGACTTTACAGTCAACACTGGTAAGGCTTCAGCTGAAGTGAAATGGCCATTTTGACCCTTTGTTTCAAACGGAGACAGGACAGAGAGCAAACAAGAAAAAAAAACAGGAAAGATCCAGAAAAACTGATGGGATGCAGTCTGCTTAGACTGTGAGGAAATATGGCAACAACATCAAATATATGATACTGTTGTCATTAAAACATGGAATAGAGGTCAAGTAATACTGCTCCTCATTGCATTAGGAAAATTAGTATTAGACAGCTGAGGAAAAGTTTTCTGAGGATAGCAGAGTATTTTCACAGAGCAGTTTAGAAGCTTCATTATTTTCCGCAACTGCTGAAGAAAGCCTCTATCAGGAGGATTTATGCGTAGCTGAACATGCCTTAGGATGAGAAGGAAGAGATGATTTTTCTGGTCACACAATTATAAATAGTCTGGACACATTTTACTGTATATGTTTTAGTTTTATCCTGTAGGAGGAGTAATTTCATAAGAATTCAACATTACTCCAATGGAATTATCCTTTGAGACAGAAAACCCCATGCAAAACAGAGGGCATTCCAGAGGATCAGACTAGCTGGTAGTTCTCGATACAGTACTATGAAGCAGGCTGCTAGTACAATAACCACGTTATCTCCGCCCCCTTCCCCAAAAAGCTCTAACTTAGTCATAAAAATAACTTTGGAAGATTACAGCAAAGTCATGGCAATCTGCAGTACTAAAGACACGTGGCAGTAAAAGAAAGAAAAAACCCAACCCACCTTGAGTCATGTAGATTCATATTCAGCACTTGTCAGAAAAAGTTTTCACTAAAGAATAATGATGCAAATTGTCTGTCAGAAAGCAATCAGTATGTACAAGGCAGAAAACTTGTTACACACTCCTTGAATAGAGTGATGCTGTATAGCAGAGCAGTTTATCAAGGACTTGCGCATCAACACCGAGCAGAGTGTCTCAGGCATAGTGCACATCCCAGTCCACAGGTTCCACAGCCTCCAAGAAGGAAAAGAAGCACGCTATCAGAAGGACACAAACAAATCCGAGTGAGTGGCTCCAGCACACCCAGGTAACAAGAGCACATTCGGTGGTCTGGGAAGTGCTTCATGGAGAAACAAATGTACTACTGAGCTTGATCTGACTGGGCACTGCAGCGATATCGGTGGTGTCTGTACGCTTCAATTGCACATGCTAACCACCTCCTCAAAGATACTACTCACTAGTGATATCAAACGTACACTCAACACTGAAAAGAGATGTTCTGTCTACGTGTAATCTCAAAGCTTCCTGCTCTGGCTCTTTATTCCACCCAGTCAGCATGAAACGGTGTCAAATTTGGTTTCAGCATGCAATGGCCTGTATGCACGTGCTAGTATGCTCTTGATTGAGTTCTACTAAAAATATGTCTGCAAATGAACATATTTCCAATTGAGATGACTCATTATTTCTCACCAATTAGCTTCTGTGGTCCTACAATCCTAAAAAATACCAAGTTCAGCTGTCAGTGCCTAATAATAAATTTATCGGTCTGTAACCATAGTTAGTAATGGCTAACTCTGCATCTGACACAGTTGACAAAGGAGTGGTGGAGAACATCTGCAATAAAGTATGAATACCAAATTAAACACTATTTCATTAAACACATGATTTCAGCTTCTTAACAGCCCCAGTATGTCAAATTTATCTCTGATGTATTTCCATTTATTTTAGGAATTTGATAAGAATTCTATTGCATTATACCCTCACTCGCTAGTTCCAGGCTGTGTTCTCTTCTGCAATCAAAGGTGTGATTACAGCATGGGACATTATCTAGGCTATGTTTGATCTCACTGGTGTGAGTAACAGTACCAATAAAGACAGAGGTGAGAGCATGCTAGAAAAGGTGTCCACGAGTTTCTGCAGGCAAACACAAGATTATATCTATAATCTGAGTCAGGCTGTTAACAAGCTGCCTCTAAACAAATACCAACTATCTTATACCACCACGGTGCTCAGTCCAATAAAGCTCATAAATCCAGACTCTCATCAGTATCTGAAAATAATGACTGACGGGTTTTAGTTTTATAACACTTTTCTGAGAAAGAGTTCATTAATCTCAGCTGGAGAACAGAGGCACATGTTAAAACAAATAATTCATTCAAGGTTACACAATACTTGGACTCAAACTGAACACATTCCTTTTTGTGTATTCCTCCTACCCTACTAACAGGTTCCACAGCAAGATGGCTCTGACAACACACCTCTAATGGACAAGGACCTCTCGCTCCAACTCAGACTGTGAAAACCTCTCTGCTGCGTTGTCCCTTTCACGCAAGAATACACGAGAAAAGTTCACCAGCCCTCAGTCTTTCATCTTGCAAGCAGACTCAGGAGGCTAAGTCAGTAACATGACCATCTGCTTGAGTTTGCACATTCAATCCTACATCACTTTCTCTTCCCTTAATCTTTTTTCAGCAGTATTGCTTGAATCATTCCACTTCCGCACTCTGCCAGACTGATATTTTGCAGTTGCCCGATCGATCATGCAACCTTTCCTCTCTAATTCCCAAAGACTCACCTGACACTGTGATTTTTTTATTTTTGGAGCAAGGTTAAGGATTCATTCCGATCTTTGTCTGTTTCAGCCATGTAATATTCTGTCAATATTTCTCCCTGCTTTCATTCTGAAGCTGCTCTAAGATTCACCCTTTCACTTCACATATTTCCCATGCAATGCTTTCATGTCACCATAAGAAGTCTACCACCTTTCTGAATTCTTCCTTCTCAGACTAATTCCATTTTGAAAAATTCTCTCAGACTGCTGTTCACAACTTCTCTTCTGAGTATCTTTGATTTACGATCTATTCGTTCCCGCTGAGCATTAATGAAATTATTAAGATGAGATGTGGTATCTTCTCATAAACTTCAAAAGGGCTATTACCAACATTCAATTTCTACCCAGCTTAAAATGCCACAGAAGGGCCATCATACAGCTGGAGTTGGATCATATTATGAAACGCCAAGCAGTCATAACACTGAAAGTCCAGTTCCTCGACACTTTCACTACATAAGCAAGCATAAAGCAGATTTTCAGCCTCCCATTAGAGATTGGTTGTCCCTTCAAAATAGGGACCAATATCTAATCTACCCCACTGTCTCCAAACAGTGCTGCTGTTCTACATTTATCTCTTCTTAACCCACCCCAACACACCTATTTCTCAAAATATCGATGTCCAAAATAAGGACTGTGGCAGTTTTAAAACACTAAAATGCAGACTTTGTATCTAAACAACTACAGTACCTAGATATCAGGAAATAATTGCATACTATAGGGACAGCGCAGTTGAGGGGAAGAGCACTAAACAGAGAAAAGTGGCAGATGGATTTTGTTCCAAGATCTGTGGCCAAACTTTCATACTTTATTAGTCAAGTTATTCCTCTGTGCTTTAGCCCCTTTTCCACATCTGTTGGATGTATTTGTTTGGATGCTAATTCTCCCAGGCAAGACTATTCCAAATTCAGTTTCAAGATAAACCATATCATTAATAAGTGCAAGATTACATACATGCAGTAACAGGAAAGAAACAAAAACTTATACATAGCATGAAATGTTTTGTTGGGCTTTTCTTTTTTTTTCCTCCATCAAAAGTGAGTTTAAGCAGAAGCTACAGACTGTGTCAGGAGAACTATCCAGTGGTCCAGCCACACAGCCTCCCAAGAAGGCACTGAAAACTTGCACATCCCAATTTTCACTCAAAAAAAAACCCCTCCATCAGCACAGTGCTAGGAAAAAAATATATAATAAACTAAACCACCTGGAACCATCTGCTTGATGGCATTACCTGCAGGGCCCTGGGAATAGGTCAGCTACTTGGTTGCCTGTGGCTCACAGGTGGGGTATCTTTCCTCTGCTTAGCAGAAATGTCATCAAGTTTGAACAGTAATCATATTTTGCAAAATCATAATATTGGAAATTTACTGCTCTTCTCTTCAACACATAAAGAAGATAAAAAGAAGCAGCAAGACAAATGAGGACTGAGATATTCAGAGAGCAATGATTAGTGATTTTGACTACTCCCAGGGATCCAAGTCAGAGCTACATACAGCAGGAAAACACCAGGCACAGATCACCACTCTCCCCTGAATACAAAACACCTTTTATGGCTTGATTTTTTAATTTCTTATCTATTCATCTCTGAGAAAAAAAAAAGCCAACACACACAACAAAAACATGGCATTTACCTCTGGATTTCCAGACATCTCTTGGGAAATTAATCCTCTCAGCTGTATTCTCTGTTATTTCCTCACTTTTCTAATCCCACCGCTCCCACGATGATCTGTTCTTCCAATCTCATGCAACACTTTACACTCTTTTCATTCTTCTTCCCCTTACAGTCTTTCTTCCACTGATCATATCTCCTGCTTTCAGCCCTCCATTCCCCATCCTACGATCCTTTACTCACATCCCACCTTCCAGCCCTGGCACCGTTACACTGTACCCAGACGTGTCCAGTACCTCTCTGCCCTCCTCTCACACCCACTGCTGCTCTCAGGTCTCCTCCCTGGCCACCAGAATAACCCTTTTAAAGGGACTGAGAAAAAATGTAGACACACTTCTACAGGTTAAAAAGGCTTTCTAATCTCTCCTCTACCCCAATTCTAACGATGCCAATACTTGGCCACACTGAGCAGTGGGAAGAAAGGAAGGCAGGTTTGGTAGCCCTTTCCACGTAGCCAGGGATGTCAGGGAAACAGATATTTGATGAGTATTGCGAGGTTATCTTCAAAAAACCCCGCAGCATACAAGAAAGAAAAGAAAGCAAAGAAGCTCAAGGGTCCTTTCCCATTAAGCTGCAGTACCAGACTTCGGTGTACTAACACCACAAGAAAGTCAAAATACCAAACAGAAGATGAGAACGGCCTGATCTTGATCACGTTAAAGAATAAATCATTATATCTAGCATGTTGCAGTTTATATGCTTATTGTGTGACAAAATAAAAATAATTTCTTTTTTTGGGGCAGTGTTCTACCCATAATACCAGCCGTCAGTCAAGGCAGCAGCACTGGGATAGCCAAGGAAGTCAAACCTCAGCTAATCCTGGGGAGGTTGAGAGGGTGGGTTTTTTGTTGCCAGTTTTCAGTCCCAGTAACAGTGCTCAGGTTTACAGTAGAAGTGTTATGAGGAAAACATGCCTTAAGCGAGGATCCACAGATTGCATTGACAATTCTTGTTAACTTTACCCAAATTTAGAATCATAGTAGTTAAGCCATATTTATTCTACAACTTTAATCAAATCATAGCATGATGAGCCACACTATTAGAGTCCTTTTTCAGTGAATCCTGCTTCATGAGAAAGATGTTCCAGGCAATAGCAATTGTGTATTTTATTTAACTTGCCAGCTCTACTTTTTACCTCACTTTTATGATAAAAGAAAACATGAAAAATATTATTTTGTTTTTAAAATTAGGATTCAAACCCCTGTTTTATAATCCATAAAACTGCCCTGATATGTCCTAGGAAAAGTATGCCATTAATCTTCATTTCATTTGACACATCAAAAGACATACCATGATCACAGAACTTATTTGGCAACAGCGGCCTCACAGAAGCATTCCTTAAACTAAGGATGTGCCATTTACTTCATACAATTTATAAAAGAACACATATAAAGTGTTTTCCCAAATGTAGTAGATGCATCTAGGCAAGGTGCTACAATAATCCCAAAATATTTTGCCAGGAGTCAAGTGGTCTAGCTCATGGCCCCCGTGCTTGCTGTTTCAGAAACAAATAGGTTACTTTTCGGTAACTCCTAAAACACTGTTGAATGGGGGACGGGGTGGGGAATCTGTGGCATCCTGAAATACAGACACATCTGAAATATTCACTGCAATAGCAGTATATGTTGGATTGACAAATTCTGCATAAGAAATCAAAGCACACTGCAGTAGGAGATTTGGTTATTAAAGACCCTGTGCAGGTATTAACAGAGCAGTAAGTAGATCCCGATGCTTTCTGTGCTAAGCCTGTCTTTTGAAATAATAAAAAATTATGGGTTTCTAAAATGATTTCTCTTTAGCCTAGCTTTCAGGGCACTCTTAATTTTAAATACTTTCTCTCTAGTCCTTCATAGTCTTACTGCAGAGCTGAACAGTTCATGGAAAAGCCATGAGATTCAACTAGCACACTGCATATTGCAGCAACTGCTAACCAAGAAAATATTAAGGAATTTTCAGATACACAGGAAAATGACTTTATCACCAGGTTCTCATGCCAGCAGGTAATTCTTCAGAGATTTTAATCAGGTGCAATGACAGAAGGCTGCAGTGAACTACGAGTCCCAAAAATATGTTATTAAACAGGTGCAAAAATATCTTTCAAGCTTATGTATGTAGCAACATACTGTTCAGAGACAGTCCAGTTTTTATTTCCTGCTTCTTCTCCTGAACAAACTCACCAGCTATCATAAATGAGCCAATGAAATGGAAAATTATCACCAAGAATATTGAAACAGCAGGAGTATCTTTCAACGGCTTCTACTTACTTTCACTGGCAAATGTTTCAACACATGAAATTATGCACAAGCAAAAACTCAAACATTATAAGCCACAAATTTATATTTGTATACTTATTTTTTTGTTCTTTCATATATATTTGACATGACATAGGACAAAAAGTATGTTTCACTCTTCTCCCAACTAAGAAAAAGGGTAAAAAAACAAGCATCTACAAAATCTTGCCATGTTTGCTTATACAGTGGAATTAATAATTCTGTATTATATTTAAAAAGTACATTATCTCAAACAAAAGTTTCATCACAGCTGAAAATACAAACTCTCAAATACTGATTTCATGATCACATGCTGAACTCCATTTTTCCCACACATTTACAGTAAGAAATTCTGTCATTGCTTCCACTGTACTTGGAGAGTAGAGACAGTCAAAAAGTATCATATTAGCATATGAGCTGCATCTGATAGTAGAAGGCCTCCTAGAAATCTGTCAGAATTGCTACTAAAGAAGAGAGCAAAATTAACATTTTTATTTCCAGTATGAAGTTATATGTATAACCTGTTTTTCACAGGCTGCTATTTATCAAGTGCCACCCTCACTAAAAATTGCACTATGACATTATTTTTAAATCAGACAAGTCTGAGAAAAAGAAAAGAACATTTTAACCAGGAAAGTGGATTCAGAATAATGATTTCATCTGAGCCAAAGAAAATCAAGGCTGGATTTTTTTAATGCTGGGGGGGTCACTGTTTTTCTGCATATGTTACATGACTAAAAGACCTATATTTTAACAATACATTTTAAATTTAATACTTAATGTAAAATACGTCTAAATCATGGACCTTAATATATTAACTTGCCTACTTATTAGAGAGACTATCACTTTGCATTACCACTTTTCATTCCTTCATGCATGTCAACTGATGGTTAACATCTACAGTTAAAACACAGGTGGAATTCACAGTCTCATGAAAGCTTTCGCATCGCCTCAAATACAGTACACGCACATAACTTCATTTTGGGTCACGATTATATTTCAATGTTTGCCCTCTAAATTCACTAACTTTACTGTTAATTTAAACAACTTCAGTACTGCAGCAAAGCTAGGCTGATAACCCTCTGTATATCGGAGCCTAAGAACTTTGAGCTCTTACCTGTTTCTTTTGGCTCTGCTGAGTCCCTTCAGCTCACTGAGCTCCTGCAAACCATTTAGACTAGGATGCATCCCACCTAACTTAAGGCATCTAAAATTCACTCACGTAAGTGTATTTAGCTACCATCTGTCATTTTGCTATTTACATCTACTCAGCCTCAGCTCCCTTTACAGCCAATGGCAGGAGGTCGGTTTTCCAGAAAGCGAGGTGCCTTCTTGTGAAGCCAGAATTCAAGACAGCCGCAATGAGCTGCCCTCTCCAGGTATCTCCTCCTCTCCTTGGACTCTGCAATAATCAGCTTAGGCTGGGCTGACCAACACTTGGGTGTCCCAGTTCAGGTGAGATGAATCCCAGCCTCAGCATGCTCATAGCAGCTTGTGCAACGGTAAAGAGGCAACAGAGAAACATTCGTCCTCTACAGAGCAATCTCGTGTTTTCAGTGAAGTGGCAGTTTGAAAACTAACTCATAATAGCTCAAGGCATCAAATTTAATGAAATTTAGGCAAGCTTTGCATGACTACTGAAATTACAGCTATGTCCTAAATAACAACAAACAAATAGCACACCGTGGGCTGGTGCTTCACATGCTTTCACTGCCCATTGCCTCAGTCAAATTACATAAAAACTAAGGAAAGGAGAACATTTTGGCATATTAATTTCAACCTGTGCAAAGCTCGATTTTCAAAAAAACCTGTCAACGGATCATTCCAGCTCTACTTACAACACCCAAGTCCTCAGTCAGATCAGTTGCTCCCCGGTTTCTGTATTAACTTACAAGTGTGTGCGCGCAGCACCTTCAGCCCCCAAATGGCTGAGGGGTAGCCGTCAGTCATTGTGTTGACAACATGGACAAATCCTGAGGCAATCCAGGATTTATAGAGACCTCAGCTAGCATGAGTCATGAGCCAGACACCTCTCCACTGCTCTGCCAGCTGCTCCAGAACATTTAGATGGAGCAGGAAAAGTTAATGAAAATTCTGGAAAGAAAGTGTAAACTTTAGGGAGGCTTTGGCAGTCCAGCTTCCACATGGCTGGCTGTCCCAGGAAGGGGAGTGGGACTGCTGTGGTCAAGCTTTAGGCATCTATGTCCAACCTAGTGCCATTGGGCTCTGTTTAATGATTTATTTATTTTTTATTATTATTATTATTTTTATTTTTTTAAGAAAAAGGTGGGGGCATCCCTAAGGGTGTTTTCAGGTACTCTCTTGACTAAAAAGGAAAACTAGATGAGTACCTCACATGTAGACTTCTAGATCAGATGAATCATATCCTAAGCAACAGACTAATACCAAG